>PVHY01012314.1:20036-45060 GCA_004024945.1 Uropsilus gracilis | reverse complement strand
TTTCTTTCTTTCTTTCTTTCTTTCTTTCTTTCTTTCTTTCTTTCTTTCTTTCTTTCTTTCTTTCTTTCTTTCTTTCTTTCTTTCTTTCTTTCTTTCTTTCTTTCTTTCTTTCTTTCTTTCTTTCTTTCTTTCTTTCTTTCTTTCTTTCTTTCTTTCTTTCTTTCTTTCTTTCTTTCTTTCTTTCTTTCTTTCTTTTCTTGAGACTAGGTCTCGCTATTTTTGCCCATGGAACTGCAGGCTCTCATTGCCCGGGTTACCACAGACTCAAGCAGTCCCCAGCCTCAGCTTCCCAGGTAGCTGGGAACAGGTGCGTGCCACCACACCCAACTATATTTTTTTGGAACTAGGTCTTGCTACAGGCTCCAGGCGGGACTCGAACCACAATCCCTGGCCCTGGCCGCTTCATAGGCTGAAGCTTACAGGCATGAGCCACCGTGCCTGGCCCTACAACTTCTGTTTTCTCATGGCTCTCCCTTCTATATGCCTCAAACACTTCTCCCCCTTTTGTTTAAGGACACCAAACATTGGATTATCTTACCTTGAGATCCTTGCCTTGATTTTCTCTGTAAAGTCACTTTTTCCAAATAGTGACTTGGATATAGATAACACAATAGTTTTCTTGATTGATGCCACTCCCTGCCTCCTCTGGAATACTTTTTCAAAACTATAAATTCTTTCTCCAAGCAACAATAATGATGGAATAATACTGCTTTGATTACCAGGCGAGGAGATAAAGGAAGGACACTAATTGTTCATGAATCCAATCTGTAAGTCTAGTTTTGTGCTTAAGTAAAGGTGCACTTAAAATCCTCATTTATCAAGGAGAGCAACACACCCTCCCCTCATCAAGGGAGAGGAGAGGATGACCAAAGAGGGGATAATGGGCCTCACACCAAAACTGCAAAAGGAAGCAGAGGAGATAACCTTCAAAGGCCACTCTCAGAAGCCTGAACTCATGGGCCGGGCACAGTGGCTCATGCCTGTAAGCTTCAGCCTATGAAGCGGCCGGGGCTAGGGATCGCGGTTCGAGTCCCGCCTAGAGCGAGACTTAGTTCCAAACAATGGCTGGGCATGGTGGCGCGCGCCTGTAATCCTAGCTACCTGGGAAGCTGAGGCTGGGAATTGCCTGAGTATGTAGTACCCTGGGCAACGAGAGCCTGCGGTTCCACGGGCAAATATAGCAAGACCTAGTCTCAAAGCCTGAACTCAGAAATTTCTTGACCAACACTGGCAGGAGGCAAGACCCCCAAAGCCCGACACCAGAGCCATAAGGAAAAGCAGCAAAGCAATGGAGATAGGATTGGATTGGAGAGGACGGCCTGCAGCAAGAAAACATGGACAGATCACAAATGAATATAACCTGGCCACCCAGCGCAAACTTAAGACTGAAAATCTAACAGCAAGGTGCACCTGGACCCAACAATGCAGTCCCTCATCCAGAGAAAAGACACTAACATAGGAAAGAGACTAATGGACTCAGCACAGCTAATAAATAACAAAGAGTTGGGTGTGAGAGAATGGAGGGAGCATCGGAGGGAGGAGGGAGGGGGAAAAATATATAACAGAGAGGTTGTAACCCAAAGAACAAAGCAAAATTGTTTATGTATTTAAAAAAAAAAAGAAAAAAAATCCCCATTTAATCCCCAGAGCACGCTGCCCACAAGATAATATTGGCACCATTTTGCTGAATAGAAACTGAACTTCAGAGAGTAGATCTGAAGCATGAAGATACCATTATTCATGTACGAAATGGGAGGGTTAAGATAATTTTCTTCTCAGTTTTTTAGATTTGTATGTTCACTTTAATTTGTTCACTTCATAGTATTAAGCCTTTTGCATTTATATTTGCTTATTCACATGTGTGAGTGCAGAGGATCTAGAAGGCATTTTGCATTTCTTCTACATTTTTTGCTTAGAGCTGAGCTTATCTCCAATGATGAATAATTGATAAGGACAAGCATAGTATTATGGTACTGGTAATTGTCTATAAACCCATTAAATGAGTGGAACCTCTGTCCCAAATGCAAGTTTGAGCTAGCTTCTATAGCCTAATATCTTTGTGACAGTACTATTTTCCGCCAAATCTTTGCACATCAAACACTGATGTGTATAGGATCCCTTTTTTAACAGTTCCAAGTGACAACTAAGATATTTGTCAGAGCAGTTATTCTGTTTCAGAGTTTATCACTGGAAATAATGGAAAGAGCTTCATAAATTCTGAGGCATAATAGAAATGTAATGCTTTTAATAGTAAGTTCTCTAAAAAATGGACATATACACTGTCAGTGGACTTTGTTTTCATGGAGATACAACTTAAGAGAAAATAAAATTAAGCTTATCTTAATTTTTTTCCTGTCATCTATTTTTATGCCTCTTTATTTTTTGCAATCAATTTTGAAATGTATTCAGTTTTTGTAACAAAATATCTTAGATACTGAACAAGAACAACAAAAAAATTAATGCAGGTCAATTTAACTTACAAATATATAGATAAAAGTATCAAATCAAATTCAGGGGAAAATTTAATCTTTCAGGGTGTTAAAACTTGCAACTGTAGCCAAGTTAATAGATAAATGTATTTCAATGTTAATTTATTTGAGTGAACTTATAAAGCCATTTCAAAGATCATCTTGGACTGAAACAAAAAGGACCAGGAAAATTCTGGAAAAAATAGGTGTTACAAAGAGGAACTTTTCCTGTGGTTTTAAAAACTTTATGTAGAATTTCAAAAATTAGTGGGATAGTATTACGAGCCTCCATATTCTCATCACTCAGTCCCAACAATCAGTGGTCAATCCTGCTTCTTGCAGAATGGCATTCACTTCCCGCCTGCCTGTGTTCTTTTGAAGCACATCTCAGACATTGTACAGATTCTTCTATAACTATCTAATTACATAATTACTCTTTAAAAAAACATACTATAATGTCCTTATTACAGCTGGATAAATATGAATGCTTAACTTTTTAAATGTTCAGTGAGTATTCACATTTCAAATGGCCTCAAATTATGTTTGAATGACCTGCCAAAGATGACTATGTTTTTTGTGTCTCCTTTCATCAATATGGACGTCCTCTCTCATCTGTCCATCTCTGTCTCTCAACAATTCATTGAAGACAACAGCATGTTTGCAGTGATTCCTACAGTGTGGGTTTTGCTAATTATTTTCCCATGGTGTACTTTAGCTTATTTCTCTACATTCCCAGTAAATTGAAAGTTAAAAGTTTGCGTTAGAGAATTAGGTTCCATTTGTTGTGCTAGTGTTATGGAGCAGTGGGGGAAAATGTGCGGTGGGGCAGAGTTTTCTTCTTAGGTGATAAGATGTTCTTCCTGGGGGGGGGGCACATGAGATCTGATTGTTTTCTTGCTGATGTTAGCTATTGATGCACAATGACAATTCACTAATTAGGAGTTTCAGAATGGTGACATTGCAATTCCATCAGTTTTACTTCACTTATTACCTGAAATACTGTTATAAAGAGCTTTTTTTTGCACATCTACTATTTGGTTACCTAGATAGTAGTACAGTTTGTATGGAAAAAATAGTACATATAACTGATTCATTCTCTATATTGACTAAACTTCAAAATAATGAGTCAGTTTTATTTAAGCATCAGTTAGTGACCAGTAAGGTTTTTTTCTTTTTTCTTTTTTTTAAAGAGGGAACATCACACTTCTACTTGATTAGGAGCATTTTCATAGTCCAGAGTTCTTTTATTTTTTTTCCCCCACACCTATCATTCATGAGAGTGAGTTCCAGCACCTTTAATAGGTACGTGCAAAGTGTGCTTCTCTGGTGGAGCAAGCTGGGCTTCAGCAGAATCCAATTACCTCTTTCTCTTTGACTTCATTTTTTCTCTCATCATTTTCTTTTACAAAGCTATATTGATTCTTAGAGTGCTTAATATGCTCAGTGCAAACAATAATTCTCTTGGCAAGAATTTTGCCCTTGTATATTTACAATGGTGCCAACTGTATGCTGAGTAGCAGTATGTATTTTCGACATGGTAACATTTGTGGGCATTCCTTTTTGAGCAGTGCCCATCTTGATGTCTACAATATCACCTTTTTTGTAGTTTCACATGTTTGTGGCCAAAGGGACAACTTGTTTAAAAGACCTAGACAAAACTTGGTGGAGCCTCTCCTCTTTTCCTTTCTCTTGGTCATTTTGATAACTTACTGAAAGATGGTGATTCCTGAGGTTTCTTGATGTGTTTCAGTTCTCTTTCCCTCTTTTTCAAATGATTTAAAAATAATTTTTGAGTCTGTTATCTATGATTTGTGAAGCTATGTTTTTGATCCATTTCTTAGATGCAACAAAAAAGACATGTAAAGTTCCAAAAATCCTAATGCTCTACTATGATTTTCATATATAACAAATGAATTGAGGTGGGAGTGAAAGACAGCATTTTCCAAAGGGGACTTCTTGCCGCTCTTTTGATCATAAGTCACAGGAACCATTTAATATTCCTTAGATTCTTCTTAGGAGATCATTTGCATTGTGGTGAATTTGGCTGAATGGTGTACTGTCTTTAACACAGTGGTTAAATCTATTTACCATGTTGAATATTTATCTTTTACTTATTCTGTCAGGAGACTTAAAAGGTTTTAATGCTGTAAGCATATGGATTAAAATATATTATAGGAAAGGATTCCGAAAAAGAACACTTGCTTCCCTCCCCCAACAGTTATTTTATTGCTTTATATTGTAAAAGGTATTATACTAATTCTATTTTTCTGTACTTATAGTTCCTTCGTTTGCTAAATGTGATCCTCCAATGAAAGACCTTTTATAGCCACAATTAGTAATAGCACTTGTATTAGTTGGTTTAGTAATGAACTAAATAAAATTTAATAACTTAAATAATTTCAGTGTGCCTATGTAAAATTATGTAGTTATAAAACTGAAAGTACCTTCAGACATCACTTATTTAGCCAAGTAAGATGGTACTTCAGATGTCTTCCTTCTTTCTACCCGTGTTAATTATGTATAGAGAGTATCTCTTTATACACCTACCACCTGTGCTAGGTGCTTTACTAACCGAACAGACATAAGTGCTGTGCCCATGATGATTTTGCTTTAGAGGTGTGGTTGTCATAATCATATAATTGAACATTTAATATATCAAAGTACATTCAGACAAAGTACATTGCTCTGAGATTGCCTTTACTATGGGGCTTTTACCTCATTTTAGAGATTGAGGAAGGAATTTCTGATGAAGCAAATAGAGAAATATTTGATGAAGGAACTAGAGAAAGCTAAGGTATAGCTAAGATGCGACTGATGATTGAATAGGATTTATCTAGGCAAATAGGAGAGGGCAGAACTTGTCAGTTACAGGAAATAGCATGTGATATTGTCCTTGTGTTGGGAGGGAAATGGTCAATAGGAAGACTTTAAGACTGCCAGGAGTGTAGGCCTATTGACCATTTGTATTTCCTCTTTGAAGAAGTGTCATTTTAACTCTGCTCCCCATTTTGTCACTGGGGTTATTACTTTTTGTTAAGTTGTGTGAGCCCTTTGTGGATCTTTGACATCAGACCCTTATCACTTGTATTGAGAGCAAAAAATATTTTCCCATTCAGTTGGCTATCTTTTTGTTTTGGATATTATCTCTTTAGCTGGCCAGCAGCTTTTTAGTTTGATGTAGTCCCAGCTATTTTCCTTTTTCTTTTTTTTTTCTATAATATTTGTAGGTGTGTTCTGAGGTGTAAGTCTTAGAATATTTTGCCCGTAATTTCCTCTTTGTATTTTATGGTTTCAGACCTTATATCCAAGTCTTTTATCCATTTTGAGTTGGTTTTTATACATGGTGTGAGGGAGTGGTGTAGATTCATTTTTTTGCATATAGTGGTCCAGTTTTCCCAGCATGATTTATTGAAGAGACTATCTTTGTTCCAATGTATATTCTTTGCTCCTTTGTTAAATATTAACTGATCATATATATGGGGCTTTATTTCTGGGCTTTTGGTTCTATTTCATTGCCTGTTTTTGTTTCAGTACCATGCTGTCTTAATTATTATGGCTTTGTATTACAATTTAAAGTTTGGGAGTGTAATACCTCCATTCTCTCTCCTCTTAGCCAAAGGAGAGCTTTGACTAGTCCCGTTATTTTTTTTCTCCTTTTTCTGTAACTCTTCCAAATAAATTTTAGTAATACTTTTTTCAGTTTCTTTGAAGAATGGCATTGAAGTTTGTATTGGATTATGTTGAATCTATAGATTGCTTTTGGTAGAATACCAATTTTGACAATGTTAATTCTTTTATCCATGAGCAGGGGATGTCTTTCCTTTTCTTTGTGTCTTTTATTTCTTTTAACGATGTTTTATAATTTTCTTTGTGTATGTCTTTCACATCCTTTATTATGTTCGTTCCTGGGTATTTAATTTTTGTTGGTACAATTGTAAATGGGGTAGTTTTCTTTCTCTTTTTCTTTAGACCAATTTTTTGCATATAAGAAGGCTACTGACTTTCATGCTTTGATTTTGTGGCCTGCTATCTTACTGAACTGATTTATTATTTTCATTAGGTTTTCTGTAGAATTTTTAAGATTCTCTCTACATATTGTCATATTATCTGCAGATGGTAATAATATGACTTCTTTCCCTAGTTGGATCCCTTGTATGTTTTTTTCCTTGCCTAATTGCCCTAGCTAGGACTTCTAGATCTGTATTGAAGAGCAGTGGTGAGAATGGACAGCTTTGTCTTGTCCTTGATCTTAGAAGGAAGACTTTCAGTTTTTCTCCATTTATGATGATATCAGCTGTGTATTTGTCATGTATTGCTTTAATTATGTTAAGGTACATTCCTTCTATCCCCATAATTTCGAGGACCTTCGTCATAAATGAATGTTGAACTTTGTCAAATGCTTTTTCAGCATCTATTGATATGATCTTGTGGTTTTTATTTTTCTTTTTGTTGATGTGTTGGATTACATTAATTGATTTTTGGGTGTTGAACCATCCTTGTTTCCCTAGGATAAATCCCACTTGATCATGGTATATTATCTTTTTTGATGCATTGTTGGATTCTGTTTGTTAGGATTTTGTTGAAAATTTTTTCATCAGTGTTCATTAGGGAGATTATAGTTTTCTTTCTTTGTGTTATCTTTGCTTGGTTTTGGTATTAGTGTGATGTTGGCTTTGTAGAATGTTTTATTTGATAGTATTCTCTGTTTATTGAAAGTTTTTGTAGAATAAACATCACTTTGTCTCTAAATATATGGTAGAACTCACTTATAAATCAATATGGCCCAGTGCTTTTGTTTTTGGCAACACCACTAATAAACGGGGAAATGCAAATCAAAATCACAATGAGATACCACCTTATATCAGTAAGAATGGCCCATATAAACCAACCAAACAAAAAAAAACCAAACAAACACCACCACCACCAACAAAAATGGGCAACAAAAAGTGCTGGGGTGGATGTAAAGAAAAAGGAACACATTTATGCTGCTAGTGGGAATGCAAACTGGTTCAGACATTGTGGAAAGCTGTGTGGAAGACCCACAAACTACTGAAAATGGAACTACTATTCAATCCATCTAATTCTACTTCTGGGAATGTAGCCAAAGGACACCAAAACACTAATTCAAAAGGACATCTGTACACTTAGGTTCATTGCAGCACTATTTACAATAGCCAGAATATGGAAGCAACCCAAATACCCCAAAATAGATGAATGGATCAGAAAGCTGTGGTATACTTACACAATGGAACATTACTTCGAAATCAAAAAGACTAATTCGATGCATTTGTGATGACATGGACAGGCCTAGAATCATGAATCATGCTAATGGAAACTAGCCAGAAAGATAAACAGAAACACTGAATGATCTCACCTATATGTAGGATATAGGGAAAGCAAACAAATACAAGGACAAGAAAAACTTAAAACTAACATACTTTCAACAGAACTGAAGTATAGAGCAAGGGAGGGGAAGGGATGGGCACAAGAGATTCTGATGATGAGTTACAGGTAACACGGTATTTGGAGAACTTCGGAGTATAAAATGATATAAAATATATATACATGTGCAATCAATTAAAGCATTATATATAAAAAATTGATGCCATAAGTGATTGGAGAGTAAGATGAAGCTGGGGAGACAAATAGGGATTAGATTATGTGGGCAATGATATTTGACCTTGGAACAATGCAGAGGGAATCTATTGAAAATTTTTATCTAGTAGATACCAGTGATTTCAAAAGGGCCATCCTGGTTACAATAAGATCGTAGCATTCAAACTGGTGGGTAAGAGTGAAGAGGTAGACTGATACAGGGAGATGAGTTGCGATAACTCTTGCTATAGTTCAGGTGAGGGGTTGAGGTTGCTTGCACTACAAATGGTGGGAAATAGGTGTATAGTTAGGGGGTGAAGCATATGACCTGAATTGATTATGAAGATGACTAATGGGGATATGCTAGGTAACTCTGATTTAAACTTGCCAAACTGATAGAAAAGGGAACATTAGAAGATCAGGTTGTGGGAAGAACATGAGTTTGATTTCAGACATGTTGAGTTTAAGTCACAATATAGATATCAAAATGACAATACTTAGTAGAATATGCCCTTTTTGGGTAATGGTATCTTCTGGGCAATTATGGTATGAATGTTAGTTATGATATCTAATCAGTTCTTTTCTCCCCTAAACCTTGACTTTGAGTTGTGTAGCTGTGTAACTCAAACACAGATGACCTGCATGTCTAAGAGCTAATTCCAGTTCCTAAGGATGTTTCTTAGAAATCTACTTTTTCAAATTAAGCAATACATCTTTGTGTCTCTGCTGAACCATGACTGGAGACAAGTTTAAATTAAACACACTGTTATTTCATTATTTAAATTTTACTCATATCTAAGAGATCAGGTTCAATTATCTGTGTTCAGAGTCCTTCGTCACTTTGAGACTATAAATCTGTCCTCCTCAATTTAAAAAACACAAAAACTAGAGCATTCTTCTGTGAAAACTCAAGCAATGGTATAACTCCATTTTGTCTGCATCTTTTAAAATTTTTTTTTCTTTTTTTTTTTTTTTGAGACTAGGTCTTGCTATATTTGCCCATGGAACTGCAGACTCACATTACCTGTGGTACCACGGCCTCAAGTGATCCCCAGCCTCAGCGTCCTGGGTAGCTGGGATTACAGGTGTGCACCACCACACCCAGCTATTTTTTTGGAACTAGGTCGTGCTACATTGCCCCGAGTAGAACTCGAACTGTGATCCCCAGTTCTGGCCGCTTCCTAGACTGCCACTTATAGACATGCACCACCATGCCCAGCCTAAAAAAAATCACTTTCTTAATGGGCCTAAGTGAAAATTAGGAAGTGACAGGTAGAAAGGCTCAGAACTGGTATTATGTGTAGGAGTTCCCTTCGAATCTTGGTTTTGGTTCTCTCTGGGAAATAAAGAAAGCTAAAGTAATCTGAAGTCAGATTCATGCACATGAAATCAGAAACCCACTAATTGCCTTGAAATTAGAGTCCCATATCAAACTTCTAAAAAGGCATAGATGCATCTACTCCAAGTGTTTTAAAATTAGACATTCAATTCATATGTATATTGTTCTGAAATTTTCCTTTTTTCATTCAGTATATCTTGAATATCATTCCACATACCTTGTTTGTATTCTTGTTAGTGGCTACAGAGTATTTTCTTTTTTTTTTTTTTTGAGACTAAGTCTCGCTGTTTTTGCCCATGGAACCGCAGGCTCTCGTTGCCTGGGGTTCCACAGATTCAAGCAGTCCCCAACCTCAGCTTCCCAGGTAACTGGGATTACAGGCACGCGCCACCACGCCCAACTGTTTTTTTTGGAACTAGGTCGCGCTACGTTGCCCCGAGTGGGACTTGAACCGCGATCCCTATCCCCAGCCGCTTCATAGGCTGAAGCTTACAGGCACGAGCCACCATGCCCGGCCCCAGAGTATTTTCTAATATGGATATATCATATTTTAACGATTTCCCTATTGACAAACATGTACTTTATTTTTCCATTTTTAAAAATAACAAATGCAGTACAATATTTTCTGTTGGGTATTTCTAACAGTATTTTTAATGGATAGGTTCTTAGAAGTGGAATTTGTGGGAGAAAGGATGTTTACATTTAAAATTTTTATGGATACTGCCAAATTATTCCCCATAACCAATGTATGCTCAGCATAAAAGTACTTATTTCCCCATTCACTCATCAACCCTGGATGTTTTGAATCTTATTCTTCTGTGATTTGCATATATATAGCTTTTGATCAATTTTCCATTATATTTCTTGCCTTATTTGGTTTATAGATATTAACCCTTTGTCATATGTTATAAATATTTTATCTCCAGTGTACTTTTTTTTCCCAAAAAAAAATCTCCCTGCAGTAACTTTGCTAAAATCATCTGGATTTTAGTTAAGAGATTTTATTTTTGTTCTTTTTCATATTTCTCGCCTCAGAGCCTCTTTTAACTATTTAGTTTGTATATATATTTGAATAACCTTGAATATACATAAGTTCTTTTTCTTTTAAAATGTTTTTTAAATTCAGTTATTGGGGTTAAATTTTTCTTCCATATGTTCTCTTTTCACTCACTCTCCACTAGACCACCAGTGCCTCTGCAACTCTCCCCCAACCTCTTTTCCTTCCCTCTTGTTCCTTGTGGTAACCAAATTCAGTAAGTTTAAGATTTATTTGATCATATTTTTCCTGTGTATGTTTTGTTTTGTTTTTTAATTGAGGTAATATTGGTGTACAACTTTCTCTTAGAAGTATAAGCTCTCCCCTTTGACTTGTTGTTACCATACCATATCCATGACTAAAACACCCATTGTCAACCACCATCATACAGTTGTGCTCACTTTTGGTTTGTTCTCTCCCTACCCTTCCCCATCTGGTAGCCTCAGTTCTTAGTTTGATTTTATTTGATCCTCTGTTTAGTTTCTCTGTATTCCACACATAAGTGACAGTATCCTGTATTTCTTTCCCCCCTCGCTTATTTTGCTTAGCATAATCCCTCCCAACTCTCTCCATGTTGCCATTAAAGGCAACAATAGGCATCATTTTTGATAGCTGAGTAATATTCCATTGTGTGTATATATTCCATATTTTCCTGATCCACTCTCCTGTTATATGAACATTTGGGTTGTTACTATAGTTTGGCTATTGTAAATAATACTGAACACAGGAGTGCATGTTTCCATTGAATAAGTGTTTTGGTATTCTTCAGATAGCTACCTCGGAGTGGAATTAACAGTCATGATTAAAAAGAATAATTTTCTAATTTAAATAAGACTTTTTATTTCTAAAGTTTTTTTGTTTCTGTGAGATCCTTATTTGGAAAGGTTTGACTTATCTGGGACATCAGTAAACCTGAAGGACATTTTTATAATTGAAATAATTCAAACAGGGAAAGATAAAATACTGCATGGTTTTACTTGTAATGGAATCTAAAAAAATGTTGAGTTCATAGAAATAGGATATAGAATGGTGGTTGCCAAGAATTGTGGGGTGGAGGAAATGGGGGCAGAAAACTTCTAGTTATACGATGAATTGTTATAATATATAGGTTAAATTTGTTTGGAGGTTCTAATACACAGTATGATAACTATAGCAATACTATATTGCATACTTGAAAATTAAGAGTAGATCTTAAGCATTCTCACCAAAACCATGTGACGTGATAAGTGTTCATTAACTTGCTTGTGGCAGTCATTTCACAATGTATACATATATCATGTGTACTAAAAATACACAAGTGTATTTGTCAACTGTACTTCTTTAAAGTTGGAAAATATCCTTTTCATAATTAAAAAAATAATGAAAAATCAAAATGAAGGGGACAGGCTGATCTTCATTTTGATATATTATATTCCTGCCTCTTACAGAAACTAAGGAATAAAAAAAACTTAAGTTCTTTTCCCTATTCCCATTGACAATGTTTTATTGGGGGGAAGGGTAATTTGTTCTGATTGGCCCCCTGACCCACTTTGAGTAGCTGATCATTTTCATATGTCAAGTTATTATTCATGGACTGCTAATATTGAAAAAATAAAGGACTTGATTATTTACTATGGGCAACTGATATGGTCACTCACTGCAATTCTGTGGGCAAATGTTTGTTTTTTCTTGATTGACTTCAATACCCAAGTGTTTGTAGGGAGGTGAGTAACAGGCTGGTGGTTTGAGTCTTTGCCTCTACTTCTTCTTTCAATGTATTGGATAGGAATCATGGGGGCCTCTTCTTGACTGTTATAGAATGAACTCAGTTTGTGTAGGTAGCTACTTACCTACACAGTGTGGGTGACTAGTGTTAACTTATTTTAAAATGGCAGTATTAAGTATGTGCTTAGAATATTTACTTTGTGTCTACAGCATTTAATGTGTTATATTTCTTTACAGGAATACACATGGATTGATAAAAGCCATTATGAAATTATTACAAATGCAAGCTCTTAAGGAAGGACAAGGTGGGGAGAAAAATATTCAGAACATATATACTATTAGGTAAGCCCTTCTTTTTCTACAAGAAATTTTTGTGTATGTGAATTGTTAGAACTAAGTTATGAACTGAATATATAGTCCATTACTTATTAGTTATTTAATTCGACAATGATTGTGAGTCTTGACTTCTTAGAAAACCAGTGTTTCAAAGACTCAGAATATGGTGGTAAAGTTCACGGCATGCAAAGTATCACCAAAGTAGGTTTCAGAGGTACTTCCTTGGAAATGAAGTGTTAGTGAACATTCAAGTGACTCTTTTTTCCTCTAGAATGTATAACCATCTTTCAATGCTGTGAAAACTGAAAAGTTCATTGAACAAATATATTTAAAGCAGGAGTTTTGTGGGAGGGTAATCATCCTCACAATAGAAAATAATAGACTATCCAATGTTTACAACCCAAGACAAGGTCCATAATTAGGAGCATTAATTTGCCTTTTTGTTGCAGTCTATAGAATGTAACATGGTAGAATTCCTTATAAAGAAAATAAGGCAGTGATTATAATGAAATGTGTTGGATTTTATGGGAGAATTGTGGGCAAGCAAGAACATCATGTTTACTTATAAAGGTGACTTTAACCATTATTTGAAGGTTCCAGAAAGCTATTTTTTAGAAAAGACCTCTGACTTAGTGAGCAGAGTGCTGCAGAAGATGCCAAACCAGTATATATTGTACTAGTATATATTGAATGCTGTTTAGTGATGCATCAAGAATATGCCTGCTTCAAAAGAATAAGAACATGTGACCATAAACAAAGGCACTGGTTCATGGGGGAAAGTGATTTCCTTAGCAATAGTGATCCAGTTATTGACTGAGAGTAAATCAGATTGGTCAACCACTATTAAGTTGAATATGTACAGCACCTGCAACATGTATGCGTAGCACCAGTTAGTGAATCTGTGAGAGAATGACTCTAAAACATTGAGTGGCACCTATTTCTTATAAATATTTATTTTGCTTTCCTTTCAATACTAAGAACTGTCTTATATATAACAATGACCATTGCTGAAATTTTAATGTTATCTATTTTTCTGAATACATTTTCTAGCATTTTTTAAAACCAAATTTTTAAAAAAGGTCAAATATTCACTTTATATTTTTTTCTTAGTGTGTCTTTGAATCTCTTCAAACATGGAGAAAAGTTGGAAGAATTAGCCAATTCATGCTTAGCTCATTAGTTAACTCAATCAATTTATTTTTAAATAGGAGAAACCAGGCCGGGCATGGTGGCGCATGCCTGTAGGTGGCAGCCTAGGAAGCCATGGCTGGGGCCAGGGATCGCTGTTTGAGTCCTGCCGGGGGCATGGGGCACATAGCAAGATCTAGTTCCAAAAAAATAGCTGGGCATGGTGGCACGTGCCTGTAATCCCAGCTACCTGGGAAGCTGAGGCTGGGGATTGCTTGAGTCTGTGGTACCCTGGGCAATGTGAGCCTGCAGTTCCACAGGCAAAAATAGCAAGACCTAGTCAAAAAAAAAAAAAAAAAAAAGGAGAAACCAAAGGAAATTTATTTGAAAATACTATGGAAATTTGGGATACACAGGGGAAATAATTTCACAGTGGTAAATATACCTTTTTAAGAAAATTATTTTTAAACATAGAGGCTGGCTTCCTTTGAGATGCAGGGTTTTCATTTTAGGTTTCTCCATTCACTATGTTGACCAGAAATTAATTTAACAAGTAGATGAGCAGGTTTTAATATTCCTAGATAAGTCATGTAAACACCTGTGTTTTTCTTTTCTTTAAAAAAGAAGTTCAAACTCTTTGGCCAGTTTCAGGATAGGAAATAATTCCAACCCATTGTTCTTTGGTGAAGTTATATTTTAAAGTAGGAAAGCTATTGAAAATTTTAATGTTTTATGAAACAGTTTGGAGATGTGTTTCCCAGCACATAATTGATCCATTTAAAATATACAATGCAATGATTTTTTATATACTTACAGAGTTATTTTATTATCACCCTAATAAATTTTAGGACATTTAGTACATTTAAGAAATTCTTTGAGCGGTTGCTCTATTGCTTAAATATATGCTAGTGGCATATGTTTAATTCAGTCATTCTTAACACCAGAGGTCTATTAGAACCACCTTGTTTAGAAACTTTGGCATGTCAAATATCCAGACCAGCTGCACCAGAATCTGCAGGTCTCAGACCTAGGTATTTGGAAATCTAAAGACGTCCTAGGGAATTCAGATTTACAGCAAGTACAAGATAGTGTCACCTGTTGTCTAATATGCATCCTGGTCATCAGGTGCCTGTTGAAGGGTCATTGTTCCTCTTCTGGTCTAGGGTGCACTCGAGAACCTTGTCTAATAAGCTCCCAGGTGATAATGATGCCACAGTTCTCTCCTCCCCGCCACCTCACCCGTTATAAGGAACAGCTCTCCCACAGCATTAGCAGTATTTGGGAATTTGCTAAGATTGTAGAATCTCAATTCCTACCTCAAATATAGCCTGCAATCTAGTAAGAGTTTTCAGGTAATTCATAGTCATTGTAGCATTTAAGAAGCACTAGTTTGGATGATGGTAAAAAAGACATTTTCTATCATGCAGAAGAAATATAATTACTCTCATTTTCACACTGATTGTCTGAGAGACTCTGGTCACTTATCATGTTTCACCTTTCCCCTATTTTTAATTCATTTTCTCCTGTAGTTGATACTTCTCATTGAAGTCTTGTTTCAAAAAAACAGTAGGTGAAGGGTGTGAATAGAGTGTCTAGTTTAAGATGCTGAAACCATTTTGGGTACATATTGCCTTTAGGTCAATTTTGGGTACATTTGGGAAACCATTTTGGGTATATCATATTGCCTTTCATTTAGTGGCACATTAAGAGGTCCAGAGTCAGTCACCTGAGTCAGCATAACCCAGAAATGTTTATGGAGAGCCCTCATGTGCATGGTTGTTTGGCACTGTAAATCAGGAGAGTGTAATTGAGTGTATAAGAGCCTTAAGATCCTCCAGGGAGTATTGTGGATGGTAGAAACAGGAGAGGTGAGCCTGAAGAGCAGATTCCCCTTAACAGCTATTATTACCTGAATCAAGCATAAAATTGTCATGCTGTTTTAGGAGCCTTCTTTGCCACATGTTGGTTAGCAATATCCTCCTGCCTAGGAAAGGCAACTGATGAGCTGTGCATGAAAGCACAAAAAGGATATGAGAAGCTTAGAACTCCACTGAGAGGTACTCACTGGTTACACTGTAGGATTAATTTAAAATGGAAGTAATATGATAAATTGTAAGCTTTCTGGGTGTGAAACTAATCTGTTTTCCTAGTATTAAGAACACTGCTAGTATACAGTGGGAGTTTAAATATTTCTCACCACTTCTTGTCCTAATTCTTGACTAATTTGAACTATAATAAAACTGTGTCATCATTTTAAGTGGGCCTGTATTGAAATTTGTATGGTGTACCAGAATGAGGGTGAAGAGAGGAGATGAGGTCCTGGAATGTTAGCCTATGACTTGCCTCGGTTCCAGTGAATTTCCAGAAGGCACTCCAGGCAGGACGTTCTCTTGAACCTAGAGCTTCCTGGTTCTTATACTTTTGTGCATAAGAATCACCTAGGAAGCTTGTGAAAAATACAGGTTCTCAGTTCACTTACCAAAGGTTCCCATTTATTAGTAGAATTTTTTTTTAATGACATTCATTTATCAGCACATTTACCAAACTGCTCAGTGATATAACATAGTCAATTGTGAATTACTCTTGAGAAGTATTGCTTTTTCCTCTGGATTAATGGCACCATGTTTGAATTGCAAGCAACCCCTGGGGGCAGACCAGAGGGCATCTTGAATGATATAATCATGACTCCTTGCTTCTGTTATCTAGTTCAGAGGAAAAAGGTCTCTATATTCCTAAGTATCAAGGCACTGACTTCATTATACCACATCTACAATGGCCAATTGAGAGCCAAGAGCAGAAGCAAAGAACAATTCTGAAGGAAAAGTAATCCAATAAGAGCACACGATAAATGCAGGTGCAAAAGGAGACTATATGAGATTTAAACCTCATTGCTCTGTTTAATAATTTCATGGTCCTGATATATTTGTGTTTTTTATGGTGAGAGGGTGGATGTTTTAGGAGCAGGTGGGGACAGAGTAAGCACTCTGAGATTCCAACAGTTCTTCAATTTTTACAGTGCATAAGTAGTTCATCTTCAGACTTTTTCTTATGTATGTTTGGAATATTGTTTTAGTGGCCTGCATTTTAGTGAGAGATTTGATATACATCAGAGAGTATGTAGTTGTAAAATTATGTTAAGTGGATCCTTTTTCAGTTACATCTTTGGTGACATTAAGTGGGATTATTTAAGTAGAGCTTCAACCCTCAAAGCTTTTTAAAATGGGGAGCAAATGTCAGGTGCAAAACTTTAAGACTACAAGCATAAATTCTGGTTGCACAATAGAACATGCACATGGAAGTACCTTTAAATATACAAATGTCTGGGCCTACCCAGGAATCCCTAGAGGGAGGGTCTCAGGCATTGTTTTCAAAGCTTTCTAGTTGAATTTTATTGTACAGGTAGAGTTGAGAACTGCTGGTCAGTTGTTTCAATGAGCAATAGGAGTTTCATTGTTCCAGACCTTATGGTATCTATTTTAGGCCTTTCTTCGTTTAAGAAAACTTGAGAAGAAAAGCTTTTCTAATTGGGAGTAGTTTTTATATTAATTGCTTTTTAAAAAGCCATGGCTAAGATATTCTGTAGTTCATTTATTATCCCACCTTCCCTCACAGTTTGGGCTGAATTTTCTTTTGATTATCTTGAACCCCACTTTCTGTAACTTGCTTATATTTAAGTTGTTGAAACATTCTCTAACAATGATCATATAGGAAGTGGAACAGATAACCAATATTTCAGCTGGTACTTTAGTTGCAAGGGAGAATAACTGAAATAATTTTTTATGCTTCATTCATTCACTAGAGGCTCATTTTCTTACTTTGTAAAACTGTCATCCTCCCCTGAAATTTTATCATGTGCTTTTGCTTTAATTTTTCTCTGCATATTCATATGCTAGCCATCTTTTTAAGATCTTTCTTCCCTTAGCTGAAGTGAGGAAATAGCTGTGAATTCATGAGCAGTAACTGCTTGTTCCAGAATCCAGGCATCATTCTGATGTGCCAGACAGTGGCTGACATGAACAAATATCAAATGTAAAAATCTTGTTTGTGGAAAGATTTGGTCTGATCAACATCAAGCTGTGCTTTCTGAAATAAGAGAATATTAAATATTTTAAAAAAAATTTTGGCAGATGGTATGCACTGAAATGAGTGACTAGGCCAACAGTAGTGGATGTCTACACTCTGAGTAGATTAAAGTTGTATGATCTGTAAGTCTATTCTCTGTGTATAGTATTAATGTAATTTGAATGACAGGTTCATTTGAAGAGATTAAAGGTGTGTGTTTTAAGGAATGAAGTGCTTTGTCATTCCTGTTGATTCTCTCAAGTATTTTTTTCAGGCTAGTACATTCGTCCCATAGGACCATTAGACAACAAAACAAAAGAAAATCCCGGATAGATACTAAAAGTACACTAAAGCAGCTTGTAATTGTGAATTTCAAAATCTAACCCCAGTTTTAATTTTGATAGCTAACTTTTTCTTAGCATTAAAATATCTTGAATTTTTTCCTTTTATCCATTTTGAAGGATGAGCTGGAGTCAGCCTTAGTATAGTCACAAAATTGTTTAGTATTATCACTATGTAATTCCAGAACATTTTTATTCCCCCCCCCAAAGAAGGCCCATACCCATTAGCAGTCATTCCCTAGTACCTTATACTCATCACTTGGTAAGCACTACTTTTTGTATTGATGGCTTTACCTATTCTGGACTTTTCATATAAATAGAATCATAAAATAGAAGGCTTTTCATATCTGGACTTTTCCACTTAGCACGGTTTTTTTCAGGTTTCTCTCAAATGGTTAGTATTTCATCCCTTCTTTATGGCTGAATAATCTATTGCATAGCTATACTTCTATTTATTTTGTAATATTTTTGTGTGCTTACAAAGTCTAATGAGTTTTCATTTTTGTCTTATATGTGTATTCTGAAGATAAACTGTAATTTGTAATGTCCTGAAAATGCTTTGTTTTTAATTAAGAGTATTTGTTACTGATTTTCATTTCTATGCAGATTTCTTTATTAAAGTTACTATTTCTTAATGGGGTTGCTTTTAGAATCCTGTTAACACTTAAAAAAAAATCCAACATCAGTTATTATCATATGGTTTTCTTGTCTAAGTGAGCTTTTTGGGGAACTGGTTATTTTAATAATTGAATATATCCTTTAAAGTGATCCCCTGAGATTTAGATGTTTGGTTTTAGTTATCATAAAGTAAGCATGATGCCATTATTAAATCATTTGTACTATACAGTCAAGTTGCCATAAGGGATTTGAATCAGTAGAATACATTGATTTATTTTGCTGAAATTACAAAACCTTTGGATCTCAGGAAGCCACCATTTCTGGACAGAACTTATCACATAAAAACTTTTCTTTGGAAATAGTGATTATAGGTTTGTTGTTGTTGTTTTAAATAAGGCTGAATTACCGCAGTTTCCTTAGATATGGTTAGCATTTACTTTTTTTTTTGAAGGTGCTGTCATAATCTTCTTTGAGACTCATTAAAGATTGTTGACCTTGTTCTAGGAAACCTATGTATCTGAACTCAAAATTTTACATGTAATTTCAGAGGGCTTGTGAATTCTTGCTTTAACAAATAAGTAGACATCTTTATAGGAAAGGCAGGAAAAGAAGATCGGAAAGAGGAATTCATCAGAGTCAGATCTGTCCCCGGAGAAAACCGGCAGAGTTATGGAACAGAAAGAAGCTAGGGTATTAATTGGGAAACAGAGCCAGTAATACTTTCCAAGGGCCATCTGTCATGTTGTGGTTTGATTCTTTCTGCTGAACTGCATATTTTGCTTCTGTTTTAATTTCTTTTTGTTCCTCTTTTCCACCGAAGGAAATCTTTTTTCACAGTTGATGGTTGTAATCACCTGGGGTTTGCACCTGGGATTTGTAATCAGACTTAAAGAATATGCTACACGCATTGTATAACCTTCCAGCTAGAAACTGCCACTAGAAAATATACACTCTTCTAAATGTGGATGTTTAAAGATTTATATGGTAGTTTGCTGATAAATGACTTTAAGACCATAAAAAATGTTATAATTTTTCCTTAACAGCTAACTTATTTTGTTCCTAGCTTCTGTTTGTTTACAATCATGACATAAAACTGAATAGGAGTTTTGGATACATAAGTATTTGTGTGACACCCGCCACCCCAACACAGGCAACCCTCTCCCTCCAACACACACCTGCCATCACCTTGTGCCTAAAATAATCCCAGACTTCTAACCCTGGCAGACTCTTGCATTAAAACACTGTCACTCAAAAATGGAATCCAGAGAAAAAGGTTTTGTGTGAGGGTAGAATTATTGGAATGTGCAGTTTATTTTCAAGTTAATATTCTCTTGTCTACCTTATAGATCCAAGGACAATATGAAATTCATAAAAAAAGTCAAAATTCAAATAATTTTTGCCCTAAGTCATCTTTTTCTGGGAGCTTATGTGGAAAGCATAAAATATATTTGACTTAAAACAATTGCGTACATAAATATTTACAAGCATTGTTTATTTTTTTATAATATATTTTAGGGAAACTTTGTAATAATTTTTATTAGTTGTTTCTTTTGACATAAAACCTACAGGTATACAGAGCTGGGTTTTTGGTTTCGTATGTTTTTTTTAATAAGAAAGTAAAACAAAAAGTCTGTTTTGGCTTCTCACCAGCACTTGCAAATCAAAATTCAGAGCAGGTAGGAAATGCTTTTAAAATGCATATTTGATGTAGTAAGTGCTATGCTATGCTTCTGAAAGTGCCAGGGTCACAGCTGCATACATGAAAATGCATGGTGACTGCAGGCCTTGTTTCCTCACACAGAAAAGGCAATCTGCGTCTATCACTGAATTTATGATGTAAATCAAATCATAGCTTTCCTAGACTTAGAGATGTAGCAGAAAGGGTGAGGCGACCTAAAGGTTACATGTAACTTTTGCTTTTTGATTTGCCTCGCACAAGGCTAATTTTTTTCATTTCCTCTCTTCTATTAAGACTGATATATTTATACTTGGAAGGGTGAATCTAGTTGCATACCTTATTTTATCATTGCCTTTGTGCTAGTCTAGTGGAACCATGAATTTATCATTCATTCCTTTTTCTATTCCATCCTACTAAGATGCACGTACTGCTGTATATTGTTGACAGTATTATTAAAGGGTGAACAGCATTGAAGAATTAGGTACTAACTGTGTATTTCCTGTGTGCGTTCCCCCCTTTAAACAGTGTGGATTGAGACACTGTGCTAAAGGGACTGTGATAAGTAGGTTTTTCATGATCCTGAGTTTAAAGGGCATAAGAATATGAAGCGGGGAAATTTGCGTGTATATTAGTTGTAGAAGTTACTTTTATGCTATTGTTTAAAAATAAATCTACCTGCTTGATAATCATAGTAGGATGCCACTTATAGAGTATTTTATGTATGAAGTACTATGTTAAATGCTTTTCTTAATATAGCAGTAGAACACTTAGACATCATGAATGGAAGTGTGCCAAAGAATACACGAGAAATTGGTCCATCTATGGATGGAAAGAGAACACAGTAAAGAAGAGGGAGACTAGAGACCATTGAAAGCTGATGCAGTTTGCTTGGTTGTATTGATTTTGACCATTACAAACAATGCTATTTTTTTGGTTTCTTTTAAATAATTTGTTTATATATACACATATATTTCACATCCTACCACCTTCCCTCCCTGGTTGCTCCAGCTGGTTCCCCCCCCCCCCAGTTGTGTATTTTCGTTTGGTTGTCCATATATTAGTGAAGCCATTGGTTTCTGTCTTTTTCTTTCTGACTTGTTTCTGTTAATATGATTTCTTCTAGGTACATCCATGTTATCATAAAGTCATCAAATTTGTCATGTTTAATTGATGAGTAATATTCCATAGTGTACATATACCATATCTTTTTCATCCATTTGTCTGTTTTGGGACATTTGGGTTGTTTCCATATCCTTGCAATTATAAATAGTGCTTCAGTAAACATCTGAGAACAGGTGTCCCTTTGTACCCACATTGAGTTCTCCTTTGGGTAGAGTCCCAGAAGAATGATTGCTGGGTCAAATGGTAGTTCCATTTTCATTAGTTTGAGGGTCCTCCACATTGCTTTCTATAGTGGCTGGACCGGTTTACATTCCCACCATCAGTGTAAGAGTGTACCTTTCTCTCCACATCCATGCCAGCACTTGTTGCTGCCTGTATTTTTGATGTGGACCATTTATTGGTGTAAGGTGGTATCTTCTTGTGGTTTTGATTTGCATTTCCCTGATTGCTAGTGATGTTGAGCAACTTTTCATGTGCCTGTTGGCCATTTGTATTTCCTCTTTGGAGAAGTGTCTTTTTAGTTCTTCTCCCCATTTTTTGATTAGGCTTCTTGTTTTGTTTTTATTTAGTTGTGTAAATTCCTTGTGGATCTTTGTTATTAAACCCTTATGACTCTTGTGGAGGGCAAAAATTTTTTCCCATTCGGTTGGGCTTCTTTTTGTTTTTTTTCTGTTGTCTCTTTTGCTGCACAGAAGCTTTTTAGTTTGATGTAGTACCATCTGTTTATATTTTCCTTCATTTTTTTTTCCATCTGTAGACGTGACTAGAAAGGGATTTCTGAATTGTAATTCATGGAGGGTTTGCCTAGGTTTTCCTCTATGCATTTTATGGTTTCAGGTCTTACAAACAAGTCTTTTATCCATTTTGAGTTGATTTTTGTACATGGTGTGAGGAAGTTGTCTTGGTTCATTTTTTTGCATGTCTTGGTACAGTTTTCCCAGCACCATTAATTGAAGAGGCTGTCTTTGTTCCAATGTAAGTTTTTCATGCCTTTGTCAAAGATTAGTTGACTATATATGTGTGGTTTTATTTCAGGGCACTCATTTCTGTTCCATTGGTCACATTGTCTGTTGTTATGCCAGTACCATGATGTTTTTATTATTATGGCTTTGTAGTATAATTTGAAGTCTGGAATATTTAAGCCTCCATTCTCTCTTTTTTTGGCCAGGAGGCTTTTTGATATTTGAGGTCTTTTGTTATTCCAAATGAATTTCAGTAATTTTTGTTCTATCTCTTTAAAGAATGCCATTGAAATTTTTATAGGGATTGCATTGAATCTGTAGATTGCTTTTGGAAAGATGGCCATTTTGATGTTGATGATATTAATTCCTCCTATCCATGAGCAGGGAATGTCTTTCCATTTCCTATGCCTTCTTTTCTCTCTTTTAGCAGCATTTTTTTTTTGTTTTTTTTTGTTTTTGTTTTTTTGAGACTAGGTCTTGCTATTTTTGCCCATGGAACCGCAGGCTTTCTTTGCCCAGGGTACCACAGACTCAAGCAATCCCCAGCCTCAGCTTCTCAGGTAGCTGGGATTACAGGCACGCGCCACCACACCCAGCTATTTTTTTGGAACTAGGTCTCGCTACGGGCCCCAGGCGGGACTTGAACCACAATCCCTAGCCCCGGCCGCTTCATAGGCTGAAGCTTACAGGCACGAGCCCCCATACCCAGCCCTAGGATGGTTTTTAAAATTTCTTCTTCTGCTGCTTGACTTTTTGCATATAGGAAAGCTACTGGCTTCTGTGTGTTGATTTTGTAACCAACTACCTTGCTGAACTGGTTTATTGTCTCAAGTAGTTTTTCTGTGACTTTTTTGGGGTTCTCTATTTAGAGAATCATGTCATTAGCATAGAGTGATAGCTTCAGTTCTTCTTTCCCTATTTGTATACCTTTTATGTCTTTCTCTTGCCTAATTGCCCTTGCTAGAACTTCCAATACAATGTTAAAAACTAATGGAGAGAGTGGGCATCCTTGCCTGGTTCCAGATCTTAATTGAAATGGTTTTATTTTCCCCCATTTAGGATGATGTTTGCTGTAGGTTTGTCATAGATAGCTTTTATTATGTTGAGGTATGTTTCTTTTATTCCCAATTTTTCTAGTGCTTTTAGCATGAATGAGTGCTGGACTTTAATGCTTTTTCTGCATCTTGATATGATCATATGGTTTTTGGTTTTTTCCTTACAAACACCGCTATTTTAAGAAAGCAGAATCTAATGAATGTCTCAAGAGTTAGAAAATTTTGATGTAAACATTTCTGTGAGTTCAATTCTAGACAGTACTTGTCTCTAGAAAAAAAAAATTATCTCTGACTTAAATATATGAGAATTCCTTTAAAAAATCTTAGCTTTTATTTGACATTGCTCTTAGAACCATTTAAGCTTAGCATAGACTTGTTAATAGTTGAGAGTCATCTTTATGGTTTTCTGCCCTTACAGGGTTTGTTTCCATAATACCTAGCCCTAGGTATTACAAAGGTCAGTATTTTAATGGGTGGTTTGGGTTATATAACTTTAGCATCAGATGATAATTTATATAACTAGCATCAGATGATGTTTTAGCATAGGATGATACTTGATTTTCACATTTTACAGATTGAAAGACTTTTCCCAAGAGAAGTCAGTTCTCTTTTTAAATTTTTTAAAAAAAATTTATATATAAATTTCACATTTTTGTAATCCCAGGGATTTACCTCCCCCACCCTCCCCACCATTCTCCCCTTTTCCCCCCTGCCCAAAGTTGTGTGCTTCAGTTTGGTGCTTAGCTTGTTTTGACTTTTCCTCATGGCTTTTGCTTATTTTTTCTCTATTTCCCATATATTAGTGATACAATTTGGGTTCTGTCTTTTTCTTTTTGACTTGTTTCTGCTAACATGATTTCTTCTAGGTACATCCATGTTATCATAAAATCATCAAATTTGTCATTTTTAATTGATGAGTAATATTCCATAGTGCATATATACCACATTTTTTTCATCCAATCCTCTGTTTTGGGACATTTAGGTTGCTTCCAAGTCCTTGCAATTATAAATAGTGCTTGCAGAAAACATCCGAGCACAGGTGTCCCCTTGTACCCACATTGAGGTCTCTTTTGAGTAGATTCCCAAGAGAGCAATTGCTGGATCAAATGGTAGTTCATTTTCATTAATTTGAGGGTCCTCCACATAGCTTTCCATAGTGGTTGGAGCAGTTTACATTCCCACCAGCAGTGTAAGAGTGTTCCTTTCTCTTCACATCCTCACCAGCATTTGTTGTTGCTGTTCTTTGGATGTGGGTCATTCTTACTGGTGTAAGGTGGTATCTTCTTGTGGTTTTGATTTACATTTCCCTGTTAGTGACGAGCAATTTTTCATGTGCCTGTTGTCCATTTGTATTTCCTCTTTGGAAAAGTGTCTTTTTAGTTTCCCCCATTTTTTGATTGGGCTTCTTGTTTTGCTTTTGTTTAGTTGTGTGAGTTCCTGTGGATCTTCATTATTAAACCCTTATCACTCTTATGGAGGGCAAAAAAATTTTCCCATTCGGTTGGGCTTCTTTTTTTTTTTTTTTTTTTTTTTTTTTTTTTTTTTTTTTTTTTTTTTTTTTTTTTTTTTTTTTTTTTTTT
>PVHY01012314.1:0-19936 GCA_004024945.1 Uropsilus gracilis | reverse complement strand
GTTTTGCCCACATTTTCCTCTATGTATGTTGTGGTTTTGGGTCTGACATCTAAGTCTTCTATCCATTTTGAGTTGATTTTTGTACATGGTGTGAGGGAGTTTTTTTGGTCCATTTTTTTTGTAGGTCTTAGTCCAATTTTCCCAGCATCATTAATTGAAGAGGCTATCTTTGTTCCAATGTAAGTTTTTCATGCCTTTGTCAAAGATTAGTTGACTATATATGTGTGGTTTTATTTTAGGGCACTCAATTCTGTTCCATTGGTCTGATTGTCTGCTTTTGTACCAGTACCAAGCTGTTTTAATTATTATGACTTTGTAGTATAGTTTGAAGTTTGGAATTGTAATACTGCTGTTCTCTTTTTTTCTGGTCAGGAGGCTTTTTGATATTCAAGGTCTTTTATATTCCATACGAATTTCAGTTATTTTTGTTTTAAAAAATGTTATTGAGATATTTACTGGGATTTATTAAAAAATGTCATTGGAATATTTATTGGGATTGCATTGAATCTGTAGATTGCCTTTGGTAGGATGGCTATTTTGATGATATTAGAAGTCAGTTCTCTTGCTTAAGATAACAAGACTTGTGGCACAGAAAGAATATAAATTTAGAACTCATGGCTCTTAAGTCTATGCCTCTACTATTTCCTTATATCTCTCCACTTGTAGTTGTTTCCTTGATATATGGATGTATCGGTATATGTTTACATTTATGTTGGCTTTCTTTAAAAAAAAACAAACAGCCGGGCACGGTGGCTCGTGCTTATAAGCTTCAGCCTATGAAGCGGCCGGGGCTAGGGATCGCGGTTCGAGTCCCGCCTGGGGCCTGTAGCGAGACCTAGTTCCACAAAATAGCTGGGCGTGGTGGTGCGCGCCTGTAATCCCAGCTACCTGGGAAGCTGAGGCTGGGGATTGCTTGAGTCTGTGGTACCCCGGGCAACGAGAGCCTGCAGTTCCACGGGCAAAAATAGCAAGACCTAGTCTCAAAAACAAAAACAAAAACAAAAAAAACAAACAGACAAACTGTTTATCAAGTTGATTGTGTGATTTACCCACCTATCTTTTCAATAAGATATTTTAGACAATTGATTCATTTTGACTTGAATAGCTGGTTTGGGGATAATTGAAAGTTTAAGGTAGAATTCAGGTTTCACTTTAGTTTTCTTCTCTATCATATTGTTTCTTTTCTTCATAAACAGTGCTTCTAATTTAGATAAAGTTGACTTGTTTAAATAATAGATCCTTTCATTTGCCTTGATCTTTCACATTTGGATTTGCTTGAACAAGTGGAATGACAAGCAATGAGAGGAAGAAAGAAAAAAAAGTTTAATTATCCATAAGTTTAGTCATACATTAAGAATGAACTTACTTAGCCTTTTGACATTTTACATGCTCTAAATATGTTATTTTAAGTAGGAACGTAGCTACTTTCTATCATTGTCAGATTAGCATGTACATTACTATTTCGGAATATGATTCTATATTCACAAAGGAATGCTTTTACATTTCTTTTTTATTTTAAGAATTTTAGTTTATTGTATGATCAATCTTGAGCACCAAATCTTAATATTTGATAGCTATGTTGTCATAAGAAACTTAAAATTTTGAGCATGGTTGATAGATTGCTATTGGTGCAGTGTAAGGAAGAGTGAGGGTGCAATTATAGTCTTTCTTAATAACTCTAAAATGGCACCATGTTTTCATCAATTTTGCGCCTCTCAGAGTGATTGTCATCTAATGTAGTTCATGTTAACCAGGAACAATTTTGCCCTCCAGGGTACATTTGGTAGTGTCTGGAGACATTTTTGATTGCCATGACTATGGAGAATGTTATTAGCATCCAGTGTGTAGAGGCCAGGAATACTTCTAAACGTTTTATAGTGCATTGAATAACAGCAGCATTATTTGTCCCCAGATGTCAGTGCTAAGATTGAGAAACCTTATCGTATGGCCATTGCACAATATATGGAATTAAACAGTGCCACTCATTCTATTTATGCACAGGATTTTATTATTTTATTTGTTTATCGATACATGATGATTCATTATGCTTAAAGTATTAAAACAAAATTTTGGCAATTATAATTGCTTTCAGATTAGTGATATTCAGTTGAAGTAATATTAGTAATCAAATGTTCATCAACAGTAAGAATCAGTGTTCTTAGATTTCCTTTGTCCTTCAAGGTATTCAGCTTCTTGAATTCAATATTGTGTATTTTTCTTTTACAGTATTTTCACATAGATCTGACAGTTCTCTGGAAAAATTACTTAGATGTATAAGTTAATAATTAACATGCATAATTAGTTCATATATTTTACTTAATATCATTTTTAAAGTTTAAGTCTGAGATGCTAAACAGTGAATGCAAAATACTGAATCCATAGGTAGCAAAACAGGTCTTCAACTTCATGCAACAAACTTATAATGGTAGTGATTATAGTCTCAGTGAAATAGAAGCTAAATTAAAATAGTCCTTTGCTAGATGTGTGTTATTTCTAATATGACTTTAAAGGTATGCTCCTTATTTCTGTTTACTTGATATAACTTGGTTAAACTGCTTTAACAAGGAAATAGTTCCTTAATAGTTTTTTGGGGTGAGTGGAGAAGGGTAAGAGATGACTTATAAGGGGAGAGTATTGAAAAGTACATCAGTACTTTATGAGTACACAAAGTATGTGTTAATTTATTGAATTTTCTGAAATGGTTATAAATGCCATTGCTGGAAGATTAGTGGATGGTCATGCTTATGCTCCTTATTTCAGTATGATGATTATCATAGGAAAAACCCATCACTAAAATAATTGCAATCTTGTTTCTTTCCTTTCACACGTGTTTAATTGAATGTGGCCTACTGAGCACTGACTCTTAGATGTTCAGATGATGTGATGTACCTGAGATACTTGTGGAAATTGTAACATGGTTCTTAATATCTGTGGTAACAGAATGGAAGTCCATCTAGATATGTTTAACTGTCAAGAGGTTGAAATTTGATTTTGATACTATTTTTGAGTTTTGGCTTATAAATTGCTCGAAACAATTTATCTTTTAGCAATGGTAACAATCTGAATAATAAGGAATAATAGTCTGTGCTTTAATCAATAGAAGGCTGCCAGCATGTGAAGTTAGTGCTTGGTTCATTAGGTGAGGTTGAGGAGAAAATAAAGAGATGGTGTTACAATATCTAGAAACTGTGTAGTAGTAACAGGGAGATGTTTAATGTGAGTGTTTCGATGTGATGGGTCTGCCATACTTTCTTTGAGAAATAACAAAAATCCTAAAACTTCCCCCTTCAATGGGTTTTCATTTGTAGTAGTTTTCAAACATGGCAACACAGTAGAATTACCAGAAGAGTTTGAAAAATTACTGATGGACTACATTCATAGCAACCCCAATATTACTGAGACTTCAGCATCAGAGTTTTTTAAAAAGTTTCACAGGTAAAGCTAGCATTCAGCCACATTGAAAATCAGTGTTTTGTAGCAGTGCGTTAGGTTTGTCTTGAGGGCTCTTTACTAGGTCTTTGCTGGGCCTGAGAAAGGAATTGGATTTCTAACAAGTTTTCAGGTGGATGACTGATACTGTTTCTAAGGTAATCACATTTTGGGAACCATCGAGAAGGTAGTTTTAAAAAATCATCCGGGCACGGTGGGCACGTGCCTGTAAGTGGCAGCATAGGAAGCCACGGTGGGGGCTGGGAATCGCGGTTAGAGTCCTGCTCGGGGCAGTGTAGCAAAACCTACTTCCAAAAAAATATCTGGGTGTGGTGACATGCACCTGTAATCACAGCTACCTGGGAAGCTGAGGCTGGGGATTGCTTGAGTCCTTGGTTCCCCGGGCAATGTGAGCCTGCAGTTCCACAGGCGAAAATAGCGAGACTTAGTCTTAAAAAAAAAAAAAAAAAAAAAAAAAAGGATAAAAAAATCATTTGGGTCTAGCTTTTTGAAAAATCTTTGCTAGTGATATATTGTTTAGTTAAAGTGAAGATTGGAGTAGCACTATTTGTATTATTGCTTTTATGTTAGAATGTTGCTTCTTATATATGTATTTTTTTACAAAGAGCATTTAAAATTTTATTCAAAAAATTTTCATGGTGTTGAAAGCCATGTCAATATTAACTAAAAACTTTGTATTTCATAGTTTGAAAACCTTATGAATTTCAGTTTTTAGTAGATTTTTTGGAACTATTTGAAATGATTTGGTTTTCTTTTTAAAAAAAGTCATTATCTGTGGATCCTTCAGTTTTCAGATCTAATGTAAAACCTAAAAAGTAAAGTCTTTTCAGATTTCTTAATGGATACAATGCAAATAAAGTGATTCTTCCTCCTGCAACAGACATTTCGGACATTTTCACTTTGGAAACTTTGTAGTTTGCAAGAAATATTTTCTTTTTTCTCATTTTAAGTATTCTGGGGATTACAACCATTGATTGAGACGAATGGGGATAACTAGAAACAGAGGGAGAGATGGTGCCCTAGATTTTGGGACAGTGTTGGAGGAAATGGTGCTTTCAGATTTTGAAAAAGCAGCGGGAGTAGGAATGAAGTACTCCAAGGGATGAAATACTCCTAAGAATCAAGGGGAGGAAGGTTAGGGAGCAGCTCTGTTCAGGAGTTTGGCCACCTTCTGACAGCTATTTAATGCCAATCTGTTTTCATATTTGGGTCTCTAAGTCTGGGGTTCATTCTCTTTTCTTTAAACATTAAAGGGGGAGAAAATGTCAGTTCTAATGAACCAACTCTTCAGCAAATGCAGCAAATGATAGTTTTCTGGCAATTATGAGCCCTTGGAAAAGTCTGTAGATGGTGTGGTCTGTATTTGGATATTGAGAATGTGTAGTCTTGAAATGACAGTTTCCAATGTGACTGTTTTTCAGAAATCATCCTCAGCCTTTGATCACTGTGCTTGAACACAGACCTGATTGCTGGCCAGTACTTTTGCAGCAGCTGACCGCTTTTTTCCAGCAATGCTCTGAAAGGTAATGTAAAGTAAAACAAGTGAGGGAGGGTGGCTGGTCTATGCTAATTTTAGAATTTATTTTTATTTCTAAGCTGCTTTGGCTATGTTTTCTCTTGAAGAAAATAAATGTCTTAAAGTAGAATGGAGTCTTCTGTTTTCTTTTTTCCACCTCCCACCCTATTTTCTTTTTTTTAAAGAAAGAGACATGATTTATTAATGATTAAGTATTGAACATGAGAAAAGACATTAAGAAAACTAAGTATTAGGAAAGTTGATTAGAAATATTAGAGATATATTTTAGGAATATTCAGTTAAGTACTATAGTACTATACCTTCATAGAGAAGATGCGTTCTTTCTTCTGGATATTTATTAGTGAGCTAATCTCTTTATCAGAAACCTACCAATTGAGATCAAGAAATACTGCTATCTGGGATCAGATAGCCTCTGTTTATTCAGTTAGTTTAGCTTCACCAAGATGGTTCTTAAAGATACCCTCTTTCTGCCATCCTTGCTGCCATGGCCCTGGCCCAGGTTGTTGTTATCTCTGATTGTGGCTGTGACCACTGGTCCGAACTGACATCTCTGCCCCAATCTTACCCTGCTAAATGCCATTTTCTAAACATCTCTCAGGGTGGTATATCGGAGACCATATCTTAGTCTCACTCCTTTTCTTCAATTACCACAGCTGTGGTTTTCAAACTGTGCTTGCAGTATCTGGGCTAAGCACAGGGAAGGCCCCACACTGCTTCAGCTGTGTTCTATAAAATGTACATTTTTTTTTTCTGGAAACTTCCAATTGAAAAAAAAAGTTTCTGAAATAGTTTGGAAAATCTATGGGCTACATGATTAAATCTAATCTGTCATGCTAGGCTCTGTGTATAATAATGTGGCTTCTCTCTGTTTCACTGGTTTTCTCATCTTTACTCACAGTTTCTGCTTCAGCAATATACTGGCTGACTTTTGGTTCTACGCAGGAAGTGGTGTTATCCCCTTGCATCTGTAATTTTGCCTTTAGTACTCACCTTAGTTCCTCGAATTTTCACCCAATCCTTTCATGACTTATTTCTTTATTTTAAATCTCTACTTAGAGTCTCTATGCTCTGCCCGTAAAAGTCTTTGCTTATCATATACTAGATTAGGTACCATTCGAAGATGATTTCCGTACTAGCCTCGACTGTGTTTTCTAACACCAAGATACTTACTATATTGTCCTGTACTTATTTCTATTAACTGTGAAATCTTCTTGAGAGCAGAGATAGTTCTTCATTATTTTTGTATTAATAATAGCTGACTCATTTTGGGGTGCTCTATAAATGTTGAATTTACATACATGAGCCCATAGATTGACTGGACCCACACGGTGAATAGCAAAATGCCTCCCAGTATGTAATGCCACTATGTCCTTAGTACCATCAAGCAAGGGGATGTTTGGATATCATTACCCTGGGTCATCCAGAGTCTGATTTAATTTGCCACACCAGCTGTACTCATGTTTTGTTTTTTCTCTTGAAGGTGTTAGAGTTTTCTATAGATAGTTTCTTAGCACCCTGTTTCTGAATCTGTAACTTCAGTGTTAGATGGGATTTCTCTGCAGAATTTACTACTATAGGAAATTTTAAAGATATACAGGGAACCCTATATCACCTGCCAGTGCAAAATATCCATGTAGCATTTTAATCAATAACTCAAAATAAGCATTGTTATCATCCTTTTACACCTCACCTAGGACTGCATTTTCAAAGTTATGGTATTAATATTTTCTAAATAAGTGTTTTTTTCAATTATGTCCTAAATAGATTTGTGGGTTTTTTTTTTTTTTTTTGGTTTGAGACTAGGTCTTGCTATTTTTGCCGGTGGAACCACAGGCTCTCGTTGCCCGGGGTACCACAGAGTCAAGCAATCCCCAGCCTCAGCTTCCCAGGTAGCTGGGATTACAGGCATGCGCCACCACGCCCAGCTATTTTTTGGAACTAGGTCTCGCTACGGGCCGCAGGCAGGGCTCGAACTGCGATCACTCGCCCCAGCCCCTTCATAGGATGAAGCTTACAAGCACGAGCCACCGTGCCTGGCCTATTATGTCCTAAATAGATTTGTAAGCACTTTTGTTTAATGAAATTTTTCTTGTTAAATAAATCGTACACTAGGAGCATTATCTTTATAAATTATTGCTAACTTTGTCATTAAGCTTACTTTTAGGATAGTTCTAAAGAATCTCTATTCCAATGCTTTAGTTAATTAACAAGTAATTAATTTACCTTTTGGTGATTTTCATTTCAAAAGAGTGTAATTGCTTTGGAACTTGGAAGTAGCTATTCTAAAGAAATTTGTCCAAACCTTCATATGAAAGATTATTAACTGACCTTGATTTATTTCCTTTTGAGCTTCTGTCCTTCATTCCTTTCAGTTTAGTTCATAGGTATAGTGTATGCAAGTTAGAGCCTCTTGAAGTTTCTAAATTATTTTTTATTTATTTGCAAAGAATTATTTCAAATGCTTTATTTCTACTTTTGCACTATGGGCTATTTGCAGAATGAAATTGATAATTCTGACTTTATTTTTCAGCATAATATTAGCTTTGAGGTTTAATTTTAGAGTAGTTTTTAGGTTATTTAGAAGGTGATCAAGTTGATAATTTAATAAATTCATAACTATCAGAAGGTGGCAAAATGTTGTAATGATATCTTGTATTCTACATCTTGTATGTGAGGAATTGTTGATTAGCCTAGCTGTTTCATTTTTAAATAGTATGTAGATATTCTGAAATGACAGTTAAAAAAATTTATTAGTATTCTTTAAATCACAATCTCAGTAAATGGTTTTTGAGATACCTACCCCCACTCCCTTAGGGGTCCCCCTCCATTCTCTCACACCCCAGTCTTTGTTGCTTGCTATTCTGTGTTAAGTCCATTTGTCTCTTTCTTTCCTATAGCAGTGTTCTTTCATTGGGTAAGGGACTGTGTTCTTGGAACCAGGCTAGCATGATGGTAGGTTTTCAATCTTAAATTTGAGTTGGGCAGCCAGTCTATATTTATTTGTGGTCTGTCGATGCTTTCTCATTGGAGGCTATCTTCTCCAATCTCATGAAATAACAGTTTATCTTTGTGTAAGATTTTTTGACATTACTTTATAATTCTGCATTAATTTGTAGAAGGCCTGTATTAAGATAATTACCTTCCTGCTACCAAAAGTTGCATGAATTGATGATGATGTCATGGTCTTCAGGACTGGTTACTCAGAGATTGTCTAGCCTAACATATGCTTTTTTGCATGAAGGAATTAAGAAGAGCAGCATTAAATAATTTTTTCAAGGTAACTCATAGTTAAGTGGTAGGATTGGGTCTAAGCTTATTTTTTCGCTCTCAGTCAAGATTTTTTTCGACACCTTCTTCCTCAGTGACTACAAGAATGGAAACATGTACAAATATAATTTTAAAAAAATTGGTTTATTGAGGTAACATTTTTTACAGTACTGTATATAATTTAGAGGCATAAGATCACATGTTACCATACCACATTTTTAATATTCTTAATCACTTTGAAATTTCAGACTGTGTGTTTTTGTTATTTTCCTTTTTTCCTAAGTGATTTCAGTTTCACATCACACTGAAGTGAGAGTTAATTCTCAGATACTGCATAGGAAATACAAAATCTAAAACAAGGAAAGATTTACCTAAAGAAATTGAAGAATGGTATAGTATCCTTAAAGAAACTCCTAATGTCAAGTAATAGTAGCACCTTGGGAATATATATATTTTTTTAATGTGAACATTGCATCACCCTCAATACCTTAACAGAAAACTGTTAAGCTCTTTATGGATAATCTTGACACCTCATAGTGTTTAGTCTCCAGGGAATGTATTATTAGAGAGATGGGGAAAGAGTGTTTCTTAAATCTCTTCTCTGGAAGCTTATTCATGTTCTAGCCTATCCATACATCATTTGATTGCTTGATCTGTGAAGTTCTTTTAGTTTCTGAAAATGAATTGTATGATAAAGATAGGCTTCAACAATCCTGATGAATTCAAATGTCCTCCTTTTGATTTTTATGGATTGTACAAGTATTTGTGCTTGTGATTAAAAACAAAAACAAAAAATCTCCAGATTGTGTGCTTCACTAGAGCAAGGATTTTATCTATTTTTGTTCTATACTTTGTTTTCAGCACGTGGAAGAGTGACTAGTTCACTGTAGTTACTCAGTAAATGAATGAATGAATGCATAAATTGTCTTACTGATTTGGTAACTTTTATATTTTTACTAGTGTCAGTGTTTTGAAATCGGGTTGCTGTGGAACGTACAGTTATAAATTATAAAATTATACCAGCAACTGTAATTAAAAATAAAATATATAAAATTATAAAATTATACCATCAACTGTAATTAAAATGCTATTTCCTCCAAGAAGTATTGCATGTTTACCATTTTTTTTAGCCATTTTTACTTCCTGTTCTCTAGTACATAACATAACTGATTGCCTATTAGATTGTATACTTCAGGATAGATAACAAACAGCTCGTCTTTGCATCTCATGTAGTAATTATATATAATAAATATGAAAAAATTAAAATAAATGGAATTGTGGTATTTAATTGATTCATACTAACTGTAAACTCTTGTATCTTTGTATACTGAATTGATCGAGCATTTCTTTGAAGACCTAGAGTGTACACTTACTGGTGATATAACAAAAAGCAGAAATCTATGTTCCATTTGATTTAAAGACTAGCAAGGATTTGGATATTAAATACTGACAATAATGTCACTGTACTATGGAAGCTCATAATGGATATCTGACTTAAGTTTATCAGAAACAGCATCAGGGGAATTTTGAAGGAAAGAACTGAAATATGATAGAAATTCAGCAAAGGAAGGGAAGAGTACTATGCTTGAGGAAGCAGAAAGTAAGAAGAAAGTCTAAAGGTCTTGGTTGTGGATCTGAAAGATGCTTAGTGTAGTTCAGTGGAGAGAAGATATCTGAAATGAAACTGGAGAATATTTCTGTGACCAAACTATGAGGCTTTGCTAATTGGGCTAAGTATTTTTCTCTGAAATCTACATTTTTTAAAGCTAGTTAATGACATGATCACATTTTCAGTTTTGAAAGGTCATTCTAGCATTTTAGTGACTTAGGTCTATGTGATACTAGGATATATTGAAATGTAAGCATATATGAGAGATTAGTAGCGCTTTCTCCCTTCCTTTGAGTGGGAAAAACCTAAAAGAAAGGACTTGGCAGATTATTCTGCTCTTGACCTCAATTTCTACATTTGCCTAATGGGATAATATCTTCTATTCCATATAAGTTGTGGTAGAGATTAAAAACGTCTAAAGGCATAAAATGCAGTAACTTGCACAATCAGTATAAATAAGTCAAAAAGTAAATGTTAACTGTTACAATCTTCTGGGAAGACCTGTATAACATTGTTCTACAGAGAACCCCTTCAGCTCGCTTCATACTCCCTGATAGTGGATCCTGACATCTGTAATTCTAAAAAGCTTCTTCAATTATTCTCATGTTCACTGAAGACTGGTCTCAGAGATATAGATGCTATTTTAGTGTGCGAGTAGACTCTGATTCCCAGGCATCAGGTTTATGATCCCTAGGTGTTGAGGAATTTCCTGCAGTGCACAGACAGCAGCTATTTGGCATGAGTCTATGTAGATCTATATAGATCATGGAAGAGTTAGGAGAAAGGTAACACTTGATGGTATCATAATTTATGATATGTTATAAACTATATAAGTTGATCTTTGTCTCTTACCTGCTTGGTACTCTGTTTAATTCAATGACTAGTTTATACATTATATGATTTACAGGTCAGAAGTTTCATGTGTCCAAATAATGGCACCATTTCTGTGGTATTTATATTGTGAACCATCCCAGTCACAAGAATATGCTAGACTCCGACTGGCCTTGCTAAAAGTCTTACTTCAACCCCGGGATCTTGATGACAAAGGACAACTATCAATTTTGGAGCAACATATCCTTCAACTGTGTTGTGACATGGTTCCTTGTTTGCAGGTAAGACCTTTCATTCTTCCTAATTGACATTGCATTAGCCTCAGTTAAAGTTGATTGTTGTAGTCATACATATAGAACTTGTGAATCTGGCAAACTCAGAGACAGTTTGGTTTTAGGTTTTGGAGCTATTGAGGGCAATAAATCTAATGTTAACATTAATATATACAATGTTAACTGAATTCACAGAAGTATAAATCAATAGTCCATCTTAGGATAACTACAAATGAAAACTCCCTTTAAGAGACTTCTTAGGGAAAAGAATTTTGAGTTGAATCTTTCCCAGACACTAAAAGTTACAGGTTAAGGAAAGACCTTTTTGTACAAATTAGAAAAAGGTGTGTGTCTGGGTGGGTATAGTCCTGGGGACATGGTGCTTGACTGAATGCTGGCTAGATTCCAATTTCTACATGTCCCCCATATAACATGTGGTGACCCTGATGGGTCCTGCTTTTCAGAAGCCTACAGTCCAGTGGGGGAGTTAAGACAAGTGCTGAATGTAAATTGTCATAATTCATAGTAGATGGATGAAAGACTTTTAGCAGATGTATGAGATTTAATGTCCAAAGAATTCAAGGGAGGAGATGGGTTTGAACTAATGTCTTTATAACCTCACATTTATAAAAATCTTGTTATAGTGCATCATGATTTTAGTATAATGATTCATTTTTTTGGTTTTCCCAATCCATAATTGAGGCCAATTTGAGGCTCAAGATCTGAACACCATGCTGCTTAGCGAATGGAGAGAATCTGAATATTTTTCAAAATGATCACTTGAGGTCACAGATGACCTGTTTTAAGTTTGTTAGCAAAGAGTAACTAGAGTGAATCTTTCCCATGTGACTCATAAATAGGCTTTCCTGTAATCAAGACAGAGAAAAGTTAATTAAAATGAATTCTCCTGTGTCTTTCCCAAAGATTTGTTTTGTATGGCCAATAAAGCCATATATAGACAGAATGTTTTGAGCCAGGGTATACTTTTTCACATCATGCCTGCATTACCCTGTTCTGTGATGACTGGTGGAGTAATGAAGAGTTGGCATTTTTGTCTTCATGTACTGACAAATTAAATATTTGTAAAAGTGAGTGCTGTGGAATATCTCTGGGAATCTGTGGCTTACAGATAATCAAAATAGGTGATGAGAAAGTGGTACATTATTTGAAACCAATGAAAATCATGGCATAAATATATTTAACCACAAATCTGAAGGTTTTATCTGAAGGTTGGGAGTGAATTAGGGCCAGTGTAATCTGTTCTCCCACTGATTACAGATTATTTCTTAAACACTGCAAGAGGAAGCTGTCCTGTAACTATTAAATATTTTAGTTATAGTGAGCATGCTATTTTGCAAGGTAACCAGTTTATTTTTTTCAAGTACTTTTTCTAATTGACTTGCATTTTTCTCAGAGTTTATCCACTAGTGTCCATTATTTTCAGCAGAACAAAGTAAGCCAATTTCAAAAAGCCAATTTTTACTGTATTTCTCTCTTTTCATTTCTTCCTTTTCAAACTCCATCTCCTTTTTCCCCCTTCATCAATTACTTCTCTGCATGAAATGGTTTCCAGATTTTTCACTGCCAAAAATTCTCTAGTATATCGGTGCTTAGAATGCTACTTGACTTGTTTTTCCTAGAGCTGAATGCAGTATTGCTGATGTAAGACTATCCATACTGAACACTTGAATGTAATCACATGAATTAATTAAAACAAAAATGAAGTTGTCTCCCTCCCTGTGACCTGTCATGCAATTGTGGTTATTGAAACGCTGATCTCTTCAATGCCATTGCCTTTTCACTTTTTATTATCATATTTCCTTTTCTGAATTCACCTGCTTTGGACTTCACTGTTAACTTGGATCCAATATTTCTTCCTTTGGAATTGCTATTCTTGTCATCACACATGAACACATGATTTGTTTTTGCATAACTATAGAATGTTACTCCCAAAATATTCTTGCTAGGAATTTTGGTAATGCTTAAGATTAGAGAGCCTTTAATACTAACTTGCTGAGGTTGTCTTTCAAAAAAGTATTTTCACTATGGAAAGCTACAGGTATGCACAAAAAAGGTACTCAATGTGGTATGTTTTCAAGTAAACATGAATTTTTATTTTAAATCCTGGCCTGAGTGATGTTTTGTCTTTCCTAGTGTATATAAAGAGCAAAATAGTTTAGCTGTTGAATTGCTCACATTTATTTTTTTATAGCTTGGTATTTTCTAGGATCTCCACCCCCCTTGATCTTTTAATATCTTTTTTTCTCTCTTGTATTCTAGGGACTAATTTTTTTCTCAGTATAGCTTATAGTCATTTTGGGTTATTATGGTGGTAACGATTGGAGAAAGATACAGCTGGTCAACTGTAGGGTTTCCTCTTGATGAATTTAACAGACACAAGGCTCCTGATTGAAGCAGATGGTTCATTGTTTGTAATCTCTGGGAAATGCCAGTGTGTCTGTGAGCAGGACCACATTCTTAATACCAACTCCAGAATTTTGATCAGAACAGCTGGGTTTGAATTGAGTTGGGATTTTCACGATCACCCAAGTCCTTCATATCTAATACATTTGTTTGTTGAGAAGACACCCTGCCATTTGAATGTGGTCTTTCATTATATCTGCCAAGTATTGAAATGATACTTTCAATTAAGGTTATCTGTGAAAGTATCTTGTAGGAAAAGTACTTATTAGTGCAACATGCTTACTTTACTACCAGGTAACTATACTGAAATTATAAAAAAGCAAGTTTGTTTGGAGAGCTCAAAACCAATCTTAGTTTCCTTCAGCATGTTGACATTGTCATGTATTTTGTCTTAAGAAATCTACACTCAGAGAAGTTAGAAAAATAAATGCGAATAATTTGTTCCAGCCAGCAGTAAACAAAAGTAGTAAATTGTATTTTAGTTAGTGACAAAAGAAGGCAGAGTTGTATAGTTTACTCTCTGAGTTAGGTATATTTCTTCATTTTGAAAGGGTGTGCTAAAAGCAGGGCCTGTATGTGTTCCAAGTTAACTTAAAAAGTCCCTTCGTGGACACCCTGTTTCAATTTCACCAAATCTTTATAGGTCTAGAGAAAAATATTTTATTGTTAAAATTTCTTATATAGCTTAGAATTATACTTTGGTGTGTGTATTCCTTTTACTACCATATAATGACTTTTTAAAAACAGCTCAAGGATTTGATACAGACAACAGAAGTGATGCTGTTTATCGAAGAAGTATATTTAAGCCTCCTGCGTCATCCTGATTTCTGGAAAATTCAGCTAACTCAACTGACCCTTCAACTCCTATGTGTCTGTGAAGTCAGCTTAAAGATAACTGGGGAATATGCATCTCTAATACACCTCTTAGAATACAGCGTTGAACTTCTGAAAGAGGTAAGGATAGTATTGAACAAATCTGTGCATTTACTATATACTTTACCATCTAGAATACATAGGTGAAAGATGCGTTCAGTGTCCTCAGGAGACTTACAGACATGCAAATATAATTGCATTACAGTAAGGTAAATAAATGTTTTTATGGAATATATTGAGAGAGCAGTGAGAACACAAGTTAAGGGAAGCACAGCATAGGTACTATCTGAGGAAGATGGACTAAAACTTGATACGAACAAGAGGTTTGGGAAGACCATTCTGACTGTGAAAAAGCGTGTGCCCAAACACAGAGAGAGACAGACTTGGTCTGTTTAGGAAAGAATGTGTAGAGTATCACTAAAGCTTTAAGGTATGAGAATATCATGAAGCATCTTCCATGCTACATAAATGAGTTTACATTTTGTCTTCTTTGTAGAAGGCCACTACTTACCATCTATAAGCAGAGAAAATGTTCTCTTATTTTTGTGTGTTGAGAGAATGGAGGCGGGTTTGGACCAGGGCATCATGAATAGGACAGGAAGTGAGGAGGGATGTCTTAGACTGCTAGAGACCACAGACTGGGTGGCCTGAACACTTTTTTTATTTCTCACAGTTCTAGTGAGAAAGACTTCCAGCATCAGTGTGTTGACCGTTTGAATCCTAGTGAGGGCTCTCTCCCTAGCTGGTAGATGACTGCCTTCCCACTGTGTCCACACTGGAAACAGCAAGACTGAGCACTTTATTGTTTCTTACAAAGACATTTATTTTAACAAATTAGGATTAAGGCTCCACCCTTATGACCTCTTTTAACTTTAATTACTTACTCTAATCACATTCACATTGGCAGTTAGGGTTTCCCCATATGAATTTGGGGTGGGGTGGTGGGTACAATTTAGTTCATAATAGAACTAATTAGGGATATGAGAGGGGGAGAAGAGAAATAAAGAAGACATCAACAAGGCTTTGTGGTTAATTAGATGGTCAAATTGAAGGTCCTAGAGTCTCACTTTTTTATTTTGGGAAGCTAGATGATTCTATTCTCTCTGAGATCTGACCTTGGAGGAAAGAGAAATTTGGTTTTGTTTGATTTGCAGTATGCATGAATCATAGGTAGTGATTTTAAAATTCAGCATAGAAACCTAGGTTAAAGGTATAGGTTTGTAGACATTACTTTGGGGTGGAATTTAAGCAGGGGATTACATGGCAATTCTTGAGATGGAGGCAGCTGATATTTGTTGGATACTCAAAAAGAAAAATCTGAAGTTTTGCTTAGAATGATTCTATTTTAAATATTTAAAAGTTTTAATTTTAAATATTTTAAAAAGGGAAATGGTCAACAGTCTCTGAAGGTAACTGAAAATAAGAATGGAAAGGACTCTTGGATGTAGCAAGTGTTTATTGTTCTTGTTAAGAAAAGCAGTTTCAGTGAATTGATGGTGGTGGGCACTAAGTTGGAACAAGGGAGTGAATCACGGGTGCAGAAAGGAGAATGAATATAGAATTTGGTGGCTGGTGGAACCCAGGAAAGCTCAAGTAAATAATTTGTCAGTTTCATGATCTTGTGATTGGTATGGTTTCACATATGCTGGGAATCTATAGATAATAATATATACTATATAGTTACATGATATGTAATATGAATGTGATACTCATTATGCATAGTAGTAATGTAATGTGTAGTAATCATATGTAGGAATGTTATATATACATGTAAGAATCTACAGTATTAATGTTATATATTAGTAATATGTTATATAGTAGTATGTTATATAAAGACATAAAAAGTTCATATTATATATTAAAACCCTATTCAGATAATTTATATGTGTATCTATTAACCTAAGATAGATAATATGTAATATGAATAACTAATACATAAAACATTAATAGGGAAATATAGATAAGTAGGTAATATTTTAAGATAAATAGTATATAGCTAAATTACCAGAAGGTGCACATCTTCACTGGAACTGCACTTTACTTAGCTGGTAAGCCCTATATTCTTTTGTGCTTGTGCTAGATCCATGTAGTGGTAGACATAATTATTGATTATAATTATGGTTTAATCCATTTTATTATCATTTTATGGCTATTTTATTGCGTAATTTCCTCCACTCCCAAACACACAGTTAGCATATCTTTTTCAGGCAGCTTCTGATGGCAAACACAAACCTATAGAAATTAGATGAAAACAGACAAGGTTTGTGAAGCTTACATTTCAGTCAAGTGAAATTGAAAATAAAGGTTCAAACTACTGTGCATACAAATTTTGGGGCAGAGTTTATTAAATTAAAGCCTGAGACCTTCCCTTAAGAACTGAATCTCAGGTTATTTTCATAATTTTTTTTTGTTTGTTTTTGTATGAGACAAATACCCTTTAAAGCATTGGTCTGACTCAGAAATTTTACTTTTCTAGTCATGGCAGAAGTTGTCTACAAACCCAGTCCTTATCATAATCCTATTTACTCCCTTGGCTATGCTGACTTTTATAGTTCTTTATAGTTTTAGCACCCATGTGTGTATACCAAACACCAGATTTAGTTTTGATGCATTTGCATGTATGTGATCTGTCTTTATAAGATGGTCCCCTTTCACTCCCTCTTACCTTTTTGTGTCTCTGCAGTTTACTTATTGAAAAAGCTGGCTTATGAGAGCTGTGGAGTTTTCTATTTTGCACAATCTGCTGTGTCCTCAAGTGCTCTTTAATATGCCTTCTTGTTATTATATTAGGTAGGTAGTTATAGAGGCCTGATCAGATTCAGAACATTTCTGGTTTCATTTTGTTTTTCCAAGGCTACAGTGAATGCTGTGTTCTTTCGTAAATTTAGAAGAACATAGTGTGTGTTACTCTTGTTTTTAGAATGATGGTAGACATTGATGCTCAATGTCTGATTCCATTAATTTGTTAAGAGTTCAAGAAATATTGATGTTCTAATTCGATAATTTCTTATTAACTGGAATACTTTTTTATACAAGAAACTTGTCCTCACTGTTTGATTGTCTAGTGGTAGTTTATGTAAGAGAAGTAGAATATGAAACAGAGTGACTTAAAGGGACTTTTTACCTTTACTTTAACACATAAAGGCCTGCTCCTCTCTCCCAAGCAGGCTACAAGCAGGCCATTTACCTTTACCTTGAGGTAGCCACACCTAGGCCTGCTTCTCTCCTTAGGAAGTAGGCTACTCACTCTTTATTACCATTTATACTGATCACTTTTAGCATCGATATGCAAACATCGCTCCTAGCTTTTCTCTGCTTTTTTTCCTCTTCCAGACCTGAAAAGAAAATCTTTAAAACACAGTTTAAACTCTACACTTGTGGGTTCTTTTCACCATCCCCAGCCTTTTCAACCAATGCAAGACTAATTTATTTCTAACAAAGTGATTTTTAATTATCCTAATAACTACACAAGAAACATAAGACTCAGATTACTTTAACATTGTTCAAAATCTTTTTCAGCATTGTCTAAAGTCTTTTCCCCAGATTGCCCAGAAATCCTTAGTTTCTCAGTCCTGATCATCTCACCAAATTAGCCAGTCAGAGTTCCTCTCCACGTGTTTGAAGACATCTTTCTTTAGGCGTGCTCCTTTGGCATGCTCTAGCTCCTCCATGCCATCCTCTTCTTGTCGTTCAGGTAGAAACTTCATGGTACTGGACCCAGCAAAGTTCACTTTTTTTTTCAGGCCTATCTTTTGCACGGCCTCTTGCAGACACAAGTTAAACTCAGCCAAACAAACTCCAACACGGAGTTCAAATCTGCAAACTCCTTAACTGCATTCAGCACACATGTTGCCAGCCTGGGCCAGCCAAAGGCTACAGGCCCCGGGCCTGGCCATGTCCACATGGCTCACATCTTTACAAGATGGCCGATTCCCATCTCTCCTCCATTGAACTTTCTCTCTATCCGATCTCCATATTGCCTCTGAATCAGAATTCGAATCTGAATCTCTCTCTCTATCTGATCTCCATATTGCCTCTGAAAAATTCCAATCCCAGTCCTTCTCTTTGTTTGCACACCCTTTATATATCCTGATTTCCTGCCTTTCAGGAAACCTGTTTCACCTTGACCATTTCACTTCTTTCTCCCCCTGCCTCTCCCTGAAGGGAAATTCCAACTAAGGCCATTCTCACATTTTAGCATACCTGTCCTTAAAATCTGCAATCTTAAAACAGGATACAATGGGGAGTAACACACCCTATCAAATGCATACTTGACTTCTCTTACCCATTTCTAAAAGTATTACTTTGATTTTATAGATTTAAACATTTGATACATTTCAATTGCTTATAGATAATATCCTTATTAAAGTTTAAATTGTCCTATTTTTGGTGAATAGAAATCTCTTCAAGTTGGCTTTTGAGTCCAGTTTTTCAAATATTTTTGATTATAATGTAAATTCGCAGAATACTTTGTTTAGAACAATGAAACAGTGTCTGAGAAAGAAGTTCAGATTTATATTATGTCTCCCTTCTGTCCAATATTCTAACAATTTTAGAAGAAAATTTAAATAGAATTATTAGGAATTTTTTTTCTCTTCAACCCCTTAGTGTTCCTGAGGCCAAAAAACAAGCCTTGAAATCTTATTTGTAAGCATATACTTTTAAGTCTGTACTCACTGTAATGTGAAAAAAATAAGGAATACAGCAGTCTTATCTACTTTGAGATTATGCCTACCTTTCTAGATTACTGAATATCACCTAAAAATTCAGTTCAAATATTATATTACCTTTTCTTTCCTCTTTGCTTTCTCTCAAAGGTGTTTCATTGCACACTGAAAATGGATTATTTCTTAGCCTACATCAGTTTAACTGGATTTGGTCTTAGTTTTTTAGCCTTATTTGAATGATTGTAGTAACATAAGGCCCTTTCCATTTCAAGAACAATGCATATACTCTGATCAGTATAATTGATCAGGAGAGGAGAATGGGTAAGCTTTCAAAGTGAAGCAAGAGCTGAATATCCTGACTTTGATAAATCCCGAAACGTATAATTTCTAATCATCATTACCTTCAGATGAATAGGGCCATTCATTTTTATTCATTGTGTCATATTAAATGTTTAGATTCCTGAGAAAATGAGTAGGTGGTCCAGTTTAAGTCAGTTCAGAACAGAGGACCTAGTAGGTTGCAAAATCATGGCACTGAGTGGTTATGTAAGTCAGACTGCCATTTCTGTATGTCTACAGAGACTGACTTCTGACGTAGCCTATCCTACACCTTTTTTTCCACTTAATAAAATAGTCAAACAGTTTTTATAGACTGTCCTGTTCATGGCGACATTCCCAAGGCCCAACATTTGTACTGAGTGAACATCAGTGGTGTTCACTGATATCTTACATTTGAATTTGATAGGGTGTGCCCCCCCCCCCATTGTCTCCTGTTTAAGATTGCAGATTTCAAGGACTGGTAATGTTAAAATGGGGGAATGACCTTAGCTGGAATTTCTCTTCAGGGGGATGCAGGGGGAAGAAAGAAGTGAAATAGTCTAGGGGAAACAGATTTCCTAGAAGGCGGGAAATCAGGGTATATAAAGGGTGTGCAAACAAAGAGAAGGATTCGATTGGGGGGGATGCAGATTCGAATATAGAGACTGGATAGAGAGAGAGGTTCAGT
>PVHY01012313.1:0-44963 GCA_004024945.1 Uropsilus gracilis | reverse complement strand
GCCTTAATAAAACTTTTTTTGATACCAGAGTTAATTCATTAACAAAGTCTCTTCATGCCCTGTTTTAATTTTTTTTTAAGAGACTAGGTCTTGCTATGTTCCCCAGGGTAGTCTCGAACCCGCGGACTTAAGAGATTCCTTTCCCAACCTCAGCCTCCCAAGACTGGGATTAAAGGTGCACGCCACCGTGCCTGGATAATGTGTGTGTGTGTGTGTGTGTGTGTGTGTGTGTGTGTGTTTAAGTCATTTGGTGTTTTACTTGAAGCATTGTCTAGATAAAGGTCATTACTAATGAGTGGAGATTCAAATAGAAGAATGTAAATATTAGCTTTTGTAGTTTTTTTCTTTTTCATGTTATCCTTAACCCTGTTTAAGTGCCTGGCCATTGCTAATTTGTTTACATGAACTCCCTTTGGACTAAGAAGTTGGGAGAAAAATTCAAGCTTGTGAGTTAGTGGGAAGAGGCCACTGAATTCTTCACCCCAGTTTTGCTGAAGAGAAAAACCATAGCCCTGACCCAGGTGTGACTTTTAACATGCAACCTTCTGATCTGGAATTAGATACACTGTTGTGAGGCCAGAAGGCCCTGGATTTGGCTCAGTTTTTTGTGCTTTAGGACAACACTGGCTGCTAGGACTGCCTTTAGGATTTCCCTAATTTTGGTCAGGCATGAGTTCTTTGACTATCCTCCACCCCAGTTCTGACCCAGATGTGACTGTATACCACCCATTCTAAAATTTTCATCTTACAGATGTATAACCTGTGACCAATGAAAAAAATCATTGTCCAAGGTCACACTGTTCAGGATTTGGAAACAAACACAAAAGCATATAACCAGCTGCACATAAGCTTTCTTACTCTTTCACAAAAGACAAGCGCCTTACATTATTTGATGGCTTCCTTGCTCGTACTCTTCTCTGTAAGAGAAATGCCAGCAGTGACTGATCTTCCTTATCTGAGACTCTAGTTGCTCTAATCAAATTACCATCATTTGATTACTAGTGTCTGGGGAAAAGGGGAAGAAACTTTTTTTTCCTGTACCATAATGTCCCCTGGTGGCTAATTGGAAACAACCCAGTTCTGCTGTTATGATGTGATGAACTGAAGGTTCAGGTCCTGAAAGTCTATTCATTAGAGTACCCTAAGTGCAACATTCAGAAAACTAAAATATCACTTCAATATGAGTTCCCTGAGGACAAACATGTTTTTCTCTTTTATTCAAGGTTGTGGTTCTAGTGCCCAAACATGCCCACACCAGTGCATAGCAGATGGTTGATAATGTGTTCAGTGACTCAGTGACCCATTCTTGCATATGGCTCAGTTTTCCCCCAGTGAATAATTGAGATCATTTAGTAAAATGTATTAATGACTGTGAGCAATACACCATGTTGAGAGTATAAAGTTTTTAAAAAAAAGTAGCTGGCGTGGTGGCACGTACCTGTAAGCCCAGCTACCTGGGAGGCTGAAGCTAGGGATCACTTGAGTCTGCGGGTTCGGGACTACCCCCGGCAACATAGCGAGACCTAGTCTCAAAAAGAAAAAAAAGTTTTTAAAAAGTTACTATTCATGTCCTAAAGGAGTTGCCATTTATTTCATAAAACTGACTGCTGGATAGAGTCTGGCAAAGATGAGAAAGGTGTTAACAGAGATATGAGGAGTGGGCAAAGGAGGAGGACTGAATGTCAACCATGCAAGTAGTGAAGCCTCCTGGAAGCGGTGACTTTTGAACTGAGGTTGGAACTGTGAAAGTTTACGAGGAAGGATGGGGTTTTGCAGGTTGTGAGGCCATAAGTTTTCCTGGTTGTTCTGTCTCTGGGCCTTACTGATGGCTCTATTCTGATTCCTTTAATCACCACATGGTGGTGCTCTAATTCACCAATTCCTAATATTTGCCTCTGCTGGACAACTCAAAGGCTGGCTGGCCTTGAATTTCTAGGTGTGACCTGTTCTCTTCCACCATTTCCAATCTTAGCTATTTCTTCCCACCCAGATAACTCTTACTCCCCCAGTTCTGTTCCTGCACTGACAGGTTCTTGAACCTGCCACTAAATTACCCAGAAGTTTCACTAAGTGAGCTGAGACGTCCCTAGAACACCAGCAGGAGATTCAAAGGAATGTAACCTTGTTAAAAACTGAGAATTCAAATTCATATGAGGAAGAAAACAAACAAAAAACCAAATTCATATGAGGAAGAAGAAATAAGATTTAATTTAAAGACCAAATGGACATGCATGCAAAGTTATTCTGAGCTCATTCAGAGGAGAGGATGATTCAACCTGGGCTGCTAAAACAGAAAGTTGGCAGAGGAGTAAGCAAGCCCTGAGGATACTGGAGTCAGGTTGTGCAACTGTGGTGAGTGAGGAAGTATGACTGGAAGGCAGGAGTGCTTCAAATGGGTGTGTATGGGTAAATGGGTTGGTCAGACTTTTTCCTTCACTAACCTCTATGACCAGCACCTGGGGTATTGTGCCCTCCATCATTACACATGCCTGACCCAGTGGATATGTACATTTGTGAGTGGCATGCCTGGGCCTAGGAAGAAAGGATAAGAGTTGAGTGTCTCTAGGGTGAGAAAGCATGGGATAAGAGAGCATAAGAGAACACCAGAGAGGCCAGGCATAGAGTGTGAATATTCCTGGAGTGCTTGCCTACCTCACCTGCTATCTAGTAGAGAGTCCACTGGATAGTAGACCTTAACAATGCAGGCTGGTAGCGTGTAGATTCTTTCAGGTGGAGGTTTTTCAAAAGACCCACCCTGCCTAGACTCTTCCAGTCCCACCCCAAGAGCCCTGACCCCTGCCCCGCTCCAACACACACAATCAGTCCTGGACTCCAGTTGCTTCCCATCAATCAGAGTGGCACTCTGGCACTCAGTAAGCAGCCACCCTGTCTAGAGATTTGGGTATGAGCCAAAACACCTCAAGAGCCTGTTTTTTTTTTTTAAAATGTGTTTATTTTAAAACATGAAACCCAAGCTGAATAGAAACCACAGAAATTACATGGACGAAATTTTTAGTATTTGCCAAGAAAAACAAAGCCCCCAAAGAAATAAAAATCAGCCCTCAAACCCAGTCTTAAAAAAACTGGAAAAAACAAAAAAAAAAACAAAAACAAAAAACAAAAAAACAGCAACAGCACATACAGCCATGGCCCCAAGGAAGTTGGAGGAAAAATGACACCCAGCCCAGGTCTCAGTTCCCCACTGGCGACGTCAATTCACACTGGAGAGTGGGCAAGAGGGCCAGGAGGGGAGCCGGAGAAGATCAGAGGTTTAACAAAAATCATATAGATTTATTATACATAACAAATATAGTGGTACGGCACATAACCATCATGGTTAAACAGAACAAAACCCCCACACAAGGCCTTGGTTCCTGTCCACGCCCCAGCTGGGGTCTCGGACCTGTCAACCACCCGCCCTTCCTGGGGCTGGGTCAGGAGTCCTGGAGGAGGGAAGGAATGGTGCTTGGACTAGAATTGCATAGTGAGATGGGGTGGATGGATGTGGCAGGATGAGTCAGGGGCTTCCATCCAGATCCTCCCCATACCCAAGCCCTGCCACACCAGGTCAAGGGGATCCTGAGGAAGTGGACACCTGCACAGGGAGCCGCCTCAGCCAGGCACCCCTTGCTGGACCCACCTCCTGTTCACCCAGCCCATTAGGGACCTGATGCCCCTCTCTCCCAGCCCAAAGACTCCATTCCCCCCAAGATGCCACAGGACCTGAGGGGAGCAAGGTCCATTGGTGCAGGGGTGGGAATGAACCTGAAGGTGAATGTGAGGGTGATTAGGAAGGAGGGCCCAAACACTTAGGCCAAAAAGAAAAACAATAGCTGGACCCTTTCCCCCTCCATGGACTGAGGCTTGGGTTTGATCCCTTTTTCCTTTATTCAACCTTGGTGAGAAGGAACTCGGGTGAAGTCACAGACAGGCCGGGCACACGAGCACAGGACGGTGGGACTCCGGAGGCAAAACGGGGCCACCCCTTCCGGGTGGTGCCGCCTCTCATGCTATGTACATTCACATTGCAGGCGGCATTGCCGCCGCTGCCACTGGCAGCCCAGTTTGTGCTTCTGAGCGGTGGCGGCAGACATGGCAGACACTCTGGTGCCTCCCTCCTGACTTAGTCTGGGTGGAACCCAGAGGAAAGACCAGGCAGGTTGGCATGGCTGCTGGAGGCCACAGTGTCCTCTGGTGAGGTCTGGCCCTGCCTGGGGGCTCAGACTCAAGGCTGGGGCCCCAGGCCTCCTGGGACACTCCTGAGTTTGTCCCCATCCCCACACCCACCAGACCACCTAGGGGTAGGTTGGGGAATTTATGGCCTTGCCCCACCCACCACCCTTTTGGTCCCAGACACCAGCATAAAGATAAGGGTTCAAGGAGGAAGGGAAGATGGCCTCTCACCAGGTTGCCCAGGGAAGGGCACTGCCCACTGCTCTGGGAAGAACCCACAGGTCTGTAAACTGCAGGGCCGCTGTCCCCTTCCTGTGGGACCCCCGGCTTGGCCAGCTGCTATCCCTGGCCTGGCTTCTTCACTTCAAGGTGGCCAGGCCAGGGCTGGGGCTGAAGAACCTTCCCATCGTGGTGTGGGGGTTGGCTCCAACCTCACGGCAGTAAACTCAGCAAACATTGTACACTAAAGCCAAAAGCACCTTAGGGAAGCCTCGTTCCCACTTCACAGGGAGGGAGATGGAGGTCGTAGGAACCTCTGACAGCCCCAGGAATATTCGTTCCCGAGGACACGGTCCTCCTGGGGCAGCACCGGCCCAGAAAGGGGTCTCCAGGACCCTCAGGCTGCCTGATGATCACAGCCTCACCCCAGCAGCACCCCGAGAAGAAATGGCTACTTCAGTCCGACTCCCAGCCGGCTGTCCTGGGCCTCATCTCGGGTCACATTCGCTGGTAAGGTGCCAGCAGAGGCTGGGGTAAGGTTAGTGGTTAGTCCCAAAAGGGGCGGCAGGGGCCAAGGGCTCAGTCACAGCCGGCTCGGTCCCGCCCCATGGCTGGGTTCTAGGACACGGCACCTGTCCTGGGGGAGATGGAACTGAGAAGGGAAAGCTGCTTGGCCCGTAGGCCCGCCTGCCCTAGAGATGACAAATGTGGTCAGTGCGGGGGAAGAGAAAAACAACAAAAAAAAAAACGAACCAGAGGAAGCTGCCAGGTCTCTGGGAGTGGGGGAGGGGATTTGGCACCAAGAAGGGGGCTGGCTCTGGGCAAATGACCTGGGCGTGGTATGGAACAGCTGTCCTGCCATTCGGAGGGGCCTGGTGCCATGGGCCAGGTGGGCACTGAGGGAGAAAGCAATGTTGGGAGAGAAGGGCAGAGAAAGTGGACACTCCCCCAAGAAGCTTCCACAACTGCAGGAGGGGGGCCTGCGGTCAGGTGGGGTGAGAGAAGGAGCTGCAGAGGCTCAAGGAGGCGCCCCAGTAGGGCGATCAGTGATGCGCTGCTGTCCCTTCAGAAGCCGGTGCCTGTGAACTAAGAAGTGATGTGCAGAAGCATCGAAGGTAAGGGGCAAGCAGCAGCTGCAGGGGGGAAGCACAGGTGGGGGTGAGCCATGGAGACTGCGGGGTTCAGACGGAGAGCGTGCTGCAGAGGAAGCATCAGGGACACAGCACTGTGGTGCCTGGCCCAGAGAAGGAGAGGATGGCCGGGTGTGGGTGGCAGCACTCCTGTGTGTCCAGGTGTGCTATCCAAGGAGAGGGCATGGGCCAGAGACCCTGTGTCTCCACCAGCCTGGGGCTCATGCTGGATAGCTCCACCCCCTGCAGGAAGGGAAGGGAGCCGCAGAGGTGCCCACAGTGGGCCTGGCGTAGGTGTGGAGGGTCCGGTGGATGGCCACGGAGTAAGCGGCAGTGCTGGCACAGGGAGGAGTGGGGCGATTGGCACATGGGCAGGTAGCTGGCCGGCAGTCTAGTGGCCGCTGCTGCTGGAGTCAGGGCGAGGTTGACTCGTGGCGAGGTATTTGGCTCTCATGCTGGAGGTGTACTGGAGAAGACAAGGGAAGGCAGGTGGTCAGCAAGGCACTGAGTGCAGCAGGGCCTCAATGGGGTGAGCCAGAGCACCCCTGGGGGCAGGACAGGACAGCACAGCACAGTGGCACAGCTGACAAAGCCCTGAACTCCTGAGCATGAACTAGCTCCAGGGAGTAGAGGTCTGACCCTCAGGCCCCAGACTCAGGATGGGGAACAATCTCTTCCCCCAAGAAGCTGAGCACATCAGCCCCCCCCATCCCCTTTGCTGGCATTTGGGGACCAGGCCAGGCAGGGCTCTGCCTCCCCAAAAACCAGAGCTTGCAGTTTCCCCAACAGCACCCCACCTATCCAGGACCTGAAGGACCACAGTTGCCTGCCAGAACTAGGCTGAGGTCACAGCAAGGCCTCTTCCTCCTACAGGACCTCAGCTGAGGGCAGTGCACAGAGAAGGGCAGTGCAAAGGTGGGGTTGGGCCGTGTTCAAAGGAGCGTCACAGTCCTTGAGGCCCTGAATCCCTGAATACGCAGGAGTGACGAAGCCTCACAGCTGCTCTGCCTCAATCCCCCAAGGAGGACCCCAACCCACACAGAACTCTCAGGTTGGATGCTACCGATGTCCACCAGGTGGGAACCAAACTGTGTGGGCTCCTCCCAGGCCATGGATGCACAGGGGTGGAGGCAGAGGCCGCTGAGTCAAGGATGGCCTGCACATCTCAACCACCTTGTAACCATCCAGTCTGAAGCATGAAGTCCTCGAGCAGCACATACCCATGTGCACATGTTCACAACAAACGTGTGTGGAGGGTCAGGCTACAGCCAGGCAGTGTGCAAAGGTCCCACACCCACTGGGACAAAGGCAGGTGCCAAGGTTTCCAGTGGTAAGGAACCTGGCTGGTTGACCCCACCCATCTCCAGCAACTCCTGTTCCCATACCAGTTTCCAGATCAGGAGGAACAATGTCCTCTGGTCCCTGAGAGCCTTCCCAGAACACCTGGTAGGTAGAAGGTTGCAGTGACCATAGGGGATGTGCTGGGAGGAGGAGCAGCAGGCACCAGGGAGCCGTGCCATTCATGGACATGCAGCAGGGGCTGGGGGTGGGGACGGTGAAAAGATGGTGGGGTATCCTCCACATATATGCGTTCAGACATGCAGGGTGGCCCCTCAAGGGCCAAGCCTGCTGGCTGCACCCCAGGGTCTGATCTCCCTTGTGCTTACCTCCCTCTAGCCCAGGCACTGGGGTGCAGACATATATGGGTAACCGGGTGGGTGGTGACAAGACAGCCTAGGGGCACCCGGAAGTGGGTTGGGGGTGGGGAGGGCTCTGTGGAGGAGGTTCACTGCCCTAAATGTGAGGGCAACAGGCCTAGGGCAAGCACTAGAGTCTCTGAGGCTAGGTTGGGGCCACAAAGTTCACTGGCCTGAGCTGGCCTGGAGCTGACCCGGGGCGCTGCCCTGAGCTGGTCCTGAAGCACATCAGATGGGCCCAAGGTCAGCACCGGCGAAGGGTAGCAGTGAGCAAGGGCATGAGGCATGAAGATGCAGGCGGGCAGGCAGGGGACCGGAGGTAGGTCAGTACCTGTCACTCTGAGGGCACGGCCACCACAGCGTTCGGGCACTGTCCATGGGCTTAAACTGCCAGCCCGCATGGCTGCCAGAGTCCAGGGCAGCCAGATAGCGCTAGGAGGGCCCAGGATGGGAGGGGTTTGAGGGAGAGAGAGAGAGAGAGTGTGGCCTCAACGCCAGTGCGGGGCCCAGCCTGGAGCAGGCCATGGGGGCTGGAGCAGTGTCAATGAGGGCAGCCTGAGCATGATGGGACGGTGTGGGAGCCCGCACAGACCCTGGTTAGGTCCAGGTCACCCCAAACCAGCTCTGTTCTGCAGAGCTCAATGGGCCCACCATGCAGGTATTTCTGAGGCAAGGTGACCTTCAGCCTCTGACCCTGTCCTTTGTGGCCCACACCTCCAAGAAAGCCTGCCAGGCCCCTGATCTCTCTGCAAGTTCCTTTTTTGTAGTAGTAAGTCACCCTGGCCCCTCTTTTTTGTGTCTCACCCCTGAGTCTCATCCCCAAGGCAGAAGGAAAACCAGGCACCAGACTAGGGCAGGAACAGCCCCAGGTTGAGATTCAGGTGATACTCAGGAAGAGTCAAGAAAGAAAATAGGACTGGGAAGGAAGATGGATGTCAGGACCTGGATCCAAAGCCTCTTGGAGCTGAGCTGACCTGCCAGGCAGCTGGCCCTTGGCTACCCACTCTGGCCCCAGGATGCTTCAAGTTTGTGAAGAGGAGCTTGTGAGTCCACCAGCTCCTACTCAAGGTAGACACCCTCAGAGGTGCCTAACACAGCTTCCTGCAGGGCCTGCAGTGCCCCTGAGTCACATCAGACCATGAAGGCAGCAGAAAAGCACCCCTACTCAGGGTTCAGCCCCCCACCCAGCCGCCTGTCCCAAGACTTACTGAGGGCGGCGGGGACTCACGCCCGATGAGAGGGGTGTTCTCACAGCGGGGGTTCTGGAAGTTGGCATTCTGGCTCCTGTGGCATGAGGAGAGAAGGGGTTGAGTGATGGCTGCCCACCGTGGTCCCAGCTCTGGGTAGAAAGGGTTCATTCTGGAGCCAGGAAGATCCCATGTTCACTCCAGTCATTCTGGACACTACCTTGTAGGCTGCTCATGTAGGGCTTGGAGGGGTCCCACAAACTTGGCCCAACATCAGAGGGCTTGTACACAAGGTTGCCCACATGTTTACCTCAGTACAGTCAAAACCCTCCCCGCCCAGGTGCCCTCTCCCCATCAACCAGACAGTCTACCTGACCGAGTGGCCTGATCCGTTTGCCTGGGAACAGCAGGCATTGATGCTGGGCTGGCCTCACCCAAAGTCTGGGCAGCCCTAAAGTTGTACCTGTTTCGTTTCCCACTTGCTGCCTGTGGTCTCTTCTGGGCTTTGCCTCGTCTCTGCTGCTGCAACACCAAGCTGCGCTGGGCCCATCCTCTCTCACTTACTAGTCTCAGGGCTGAATCTACACTCTCAGCCATAGCTCAGCCTGCAGGCACCACTCAATTCCCCACATAAGCTCCCCTGCTGAGTCCTTGGCTCTGCCTGTCCTGCCCAATGCCCACCTACAGGACTCACATGTACTCAGTGACTGGAGCATTGCTGACAGTGTGGGCTGCCGCCGGGATGCTGTTCTCACTGCCATAGCTGCTACCACAGCTGTACAAGCTGGGCATGTGGACACGGTAGAGGCTGTCGTGTGCCTGCCGAGGCCCTGGTGCAGTCTCCTCCTCCCCATCTTCGTCTGGGCCTCTGCAGGGAGAGACATCCAACACAGGTTCAAGGCCTGATTGCAGGCAGCTGGCCACAAGACCCAAAGGGGACAGATCTGGGTCCAATTCTGCCTCTGCCCTCCATACTCTGGGACTGTGAGGTTCCTCTACGAGACAGTAATGCTGACCCTGTGGCAGGCCAGGGCCTACACATGGGAATACTGCTTAAAGAGGGGCCTGAGTTCCTTCTAGGGGACTTTGGAGGTGGGGTACCTTCCTTTAGCTCTGCAGTTCCAGTCTGCTCCCAGGTGGCTTGCACCCCCAGATCTGAATCCCTAAACCTACCTGGCTTGAGGCTTCAGTCCCCAGACTGGTGTTCCCCAAAAAATCCTGAGCCCCAGGCCAGTCTGCATCCTTGGGTGGCCCGAGCCCAGTCCTCCCTACTCTGCCCTCCTCTGATTTTCTGCCCTCTCCTCCATTCAGGAGCTGCAGGATGAGGCTAGGCTAGGAATCCTCCTGTACTCCCAAGGCTTACCATGCCTGGTCTTAGATGGCACTTAAAGTTGGGCTATTTGGTGGTAAGGACATGGGTGGATAAGACCTGTCTACTCCCCAGTGCCAGCTGGGTGACCTTGAACAGGTTTCTTTACCATAGCCCTTGTAGTGAGATAAGTAGAGTGCTGATTAACAGCGCAGGGCTGAGCCCTTATATGCAGCAGTAACACCAATCCTGGAGGTGGATTCTTTTACAACCCCCATTTCAGTTAGGAAAGCTGAGGACCATAGTGGTTAAATAATTTGCCTGCAGTCACCCAAAAAGCTAGGGTAGAGCCAGGACCTGAAGTTATGCCATGTGGTTCCAGGGAATGCTCTTAGCGACTCTATAGCTTCCAATCTTTATTGCCACTGCCAACCCTTACCACCATCATCACTGTCATTGTCATCATCATCATCAAATCACCATGATCGTTACCATCACAGTACCATTGCTATCAGCATCACCATCATCATAACAGAAAATAATAGAATAGAAATTTAAACTAAAGAAAGAGTTCTGAGCTGACCTACTTGTTACTTGCCAAGCAGGTTGGGTCAGCAACAAGCAACCCAAATTCGAAGGGAGGTGGTGGGTCCTGGAGATGCACTGTTGAGAACCCAAGCAAGAAAAGGGTCCTGGTAATTCCAGCATCACTCAGCCTAGTACCGACTATGGAGACTGAGGCAAGGCTGCTATCATGGTCACCATCTGAGAGGGACATGAAGGCCAGGGCCACTGGGGGCCTTCCTTGCAGAAGAATCAAGTCCCAAAATCAAGTCACTGGTCTCTCCCTCAGCCCTGCATACCTTCACCTGGGAGTGGGGAGGTGGATGAGATATTCTGAGGCCAGTCAGTCAGAAGTGAGGAAGGGCATGAGGCACAGAGCCAGTATGAGGGAGCAGGAGATCCCTGCTCCAGTCGCATGTGTCAGTTGGGCTGGGAGTATTTCCAGGCTGAGTATTCCATCTGTGAGATGGACCCACCAGCCTCAGTGTCACTGAAGAGGCTTCAGGTGAGAAGGTATTCGTCCCTGTCTCTGGAGACCAGGACTTGGGGTATCCCTAAGGTAAACCAGAAAGTGTCCCTAAAACATTAAGTATGCTGCAGGGCCTGGGATAAATGCCAGGACCTTTCTGAGCCCCTCACCTCTTCTGCTGCCAGGTATGTGGGACGCTGCAGACGATGGAGCTGAACATGAGGGCTGTGACAAAGGAGAAGAGGGCCAGGTAGATGAGGCCCTCGACGCCATCATAGCAGAAGCCTGTCAGGGCCTGCACGTAGTCCTGAGGCCGGGAGGCGGATGAAAAGCGGGAAAGACACGGAGGTCAGGGTGAGAGGAACATGCTGCGGCTTCAGAGCAGCCCACGGTGGACTCAACTGCCCCAACATAAGACCATGCTGAGGCCCATCCTGTCTGTAGACGAATCCCCATTCTCCCAAGCAGTCACCCTGCCCCCTAGCTGTAGCCCTCTGTCCCCACCCCTGCTAAGGGGCCCAGCTCTTGGCAGCAATTCTTACCAGATGCAGGCTGCGGCAGTCCACCAGGGCAGTGAGGTGCTGTAGGTTCACCTCTGTGCCATTCAGCACCTCCTGGACACGGAGCAGGTGATCCTGGAGGCACACACCACACAAGGTCAGAACAATGTTCAGGAGGGGAAAACCCAAGCCTGACCCAGCTCCCACACTAGGGTAGACATCTGTCTACACCAAAACCCTACTTTCCAGACAATCCTAGACACCTGCAGTCTCCACATAGGCCCTGTGGATCCTGGATTTTCAAAGCAGTGACCTGAGACCTGTGCCCTAGCCTCACAGGGACTGTGAGAACACAAGGACAGTGGGGAGAGCGGGGCCCACAAATACCCGTCCAATGTGGCCACCGCTGTGCAGTCCTTCTATTTTTAAATCTTTTTTACTTTTAAGAGACTAGGTCTCACTGTTACCCAGGGTTGTCTCGAATTCACGGACTTAAGTGAGCCCCAGCCTCAGCCTCCCAGGTAACTGGGATTACAGGCGTACGTCACCACACTGGCTCTGTGCAGTCCTTTTATAGTGATAGGAAGGATAGCAAACATCTACATGTCTCCTGACACATGACTAGTTCTTGTAAAAATCCTCAAAACAAGGAAAAACTTTTATATTTGAAGTGACAAAACAGCATCCAAAATATCTGGCACTGAATCAGTAGTGTGTGCTTCTGCACTGTGTGTAGTGTGTATGTGTGTGCCTACATTTCTCCATGGAAAGCCTCGGGTCTGAAGGTGGCCCTAGATCAGCCACCAGACCTTGTCAGAGGTCTTGTCCAAGGAAACCTCTGTCACCCTAAAATGGGATTCAGGACATTATGGCTTACAGTTTATGGGTTGATCTGTGTTCTCCCCATACACCTTACAGTATTTACCCCCTAGCACCTCAGCATGTGACTGTATTTTTAAAAAGGGTTTCAAAGAGGCGATGGAGGTAAAATGAGGTTTATACATGGGCCTCAGCCCAAGTGACTGGTGTCTTTGCAAGATCAGGACACAGACACACAGAAGGAGATGTATGAGGCACAGGGAGAAGGCAGCACAGGAGATGCTTCAGGAGGAAGCAGCCTGCTCACACCCTGCCACCTTGCCTTCAGCCTCCAGACTGCTGGCAAGTCACTTGTTAAATCACTGGGTGGGTTGTGCTTTGTCGTGGTGGCTGGAGCAAACTACTAAACTACCCACCCACTCAATTACAAAATATCAATAGAAGGTCCTAACTGTACCAGAAATATAAAGTAAAAGAACCTTTAAAATAATGTGTGTGCTTTTATTTTAAAGTCATGAAGAATTTGTTGGAGATGAATCTGCTTCTCACAGAACAAGGGTGCCAATCCCAGTAATGCCCACAGGGTACCCCTCTCTCTGACCACTCCCACCTCAGGCAAGCTGGGTTTTGCCAGGGGCACAGACTCTGGAACACCACAGAGAAATGCTACAGTCCCGTGTCACTAAGTAACGGGGACATGTTCTGAGAAAACTGGTGTTAGGTGATGGCGTTCCCATGTGAACAGTAGAGAGTGCAGACACAAATCTCTATGGCACAGCCTACTATGCACCCAGACTGTAGGAAACAACCCAGGCTGTGTGTCATTGCCTGAACCCCTCAAACCTGCCCTGAGAATGTGCTTTGGTGCTGGGGAATCTTATATAATTCCTGAACCATATTTTAATGCGCAAAAAGTCTATATTTCAAAACAAATTAAAAAACCTACCAAAACCCCCAGGGAAAATGAAGGGAAAGACAAAGGAAGTTAAAAAGAAGATTCTGCATAGGAGGGCAGGAAAAAAAGGGATGATTCCCCCCAGCAGGGAGCAGGAAAGGGGGTGTTTGCACTACATAGTGCTGCTTCCCTTCAAATCCTCACCTTGGTGGCTGGGTATTCCTTTGGGGCTGTCTTCAGGAGCTCTGTCACCACGTCCTGCATCTCCACCAGTGCCTTGTGGCTGCCTGACAGCTTCTGCTCCACAGAAAGGACACCGATTCCAGTGGAGGACCTGGGGTAGTGATCTGTGCCTCCTGAACCCCCACCCTCAACAAGGCAGGCAATTTCTAGTGCCCCAGATTGCTGCCAGCCCAAAGGGTATCCAGTCTGAGGTCAGAGGCTACTGGGGTATGCTAACTATGCCAGGGCTGGAGGGGGTACATAGCACTTTGCTCTATGGGACACTCCTCCTCTGTTCCCATATACCCCAGAGATATTAAGGATCCCCAGAAAGTATGACATCTTTATAGCTGACAGTCTTCAGGAGATCAGACAGCTACAAAGTCATGCAGAATGACAGTAGTAGGTTAATGGGTTCTCCTTCAAATTATACTGACATTTGTTCAGTGATTCCAGAGTGGGCACAGGACCTCTCCCACAGTGAGGCATCCCTGAGCCCCTCCATACTCATCAGGCCACTGGCTTTGCCCCACAGAGAAACTGAAGGAGTTCAGGGAAATTGAAGGGGTATGAAGAATGTCCAAAAGCTCAAGTCCAGAGAATCAGGGTGGTACCTGGGGGGGGAGGGGTAGCTAGTAAGGTCCACACTGTGTTTACCCAGCTGTCTCCCAATGGCTCCAGAGGTACCAAGGTTCTGATGAGGCACCTCTGTCCATACACAAGAATAAGGTGCTGCAGGTTCTGCTCTCACTCCCGGTCCTGACCTCCCAGGGGCAGGACTGGGCTCTTTGCAAAGAGAGAAGCAGGCTGGGTTCTCACCTGTTGGAAGGGGTTGGCAGCACGGGGCGAGCAGGCCAAGTAGTACTGCAGGATGTCTGTGGAGAGAGGTAAGGGTAGCTGAGCGACTCTGGCAAGCCTGTATGTGTGTGCATGTGCCTGAAGGTATCTATTGGGGTGAGTACGTCTATGTGTCATGCCTGCAAGTAGATACATGCATGTGTTTGAGTCTATATGTATATGCCTGTGTGTGTGCATGCACATGCATGTGTGTGAGGGGAACATGGTTTCCAGGAAGCCTAGGGTTGGGACTGACTCAGACCCTTTGCTCTAAGCCATGTGTCTGGTGTATACCATCCTCTCTGGGAGGTGATCTTGGAGTAGCAGACAGGGCATCAAGGCAAGCATCCACACATGGGTAGTCATCCTGGGTAGTTCTCCAGCCACAGAATCACACCAAGAAGGGACTAAATCCAGAGTGTGTGACTTGTCTCAAACAGGCCCTCCCCCCCATTAAGATAGTATGGATTCAGTGTCCAACATGGAAAGATGGGGACTCATTTATGATTCCAACTAACACTGAAACCAACTAACACTGATTGATAACCAACTAACACTGAAAGCCCTATAAAACCTGAAACCAGCAGGGGCTCAAAGAGGTGCCCTGGACCCCAGTTGCCTGCCATCCATTCTGCTCTCTGGACCCTAAGGGCACCCTTCCCTTCAGGCCTTCTTCCCTCTTCTCTTCTTGGGGAACCCCTAGGTTCTGGTGCAGCACAGAGACACAGGACAAGCGCTAAGCTAAGCTAACCACAATCCAGCGCTAAGATAACCACAATCCAGGGCAACTTTTGGCCCCTGGGGTTGGGGCACCCATCAAGCTTATGTTGTAAAGGTCTAGAAAGTACCACACTTGGCTTTGGCCACCTGTAAATGGAGTTACATATGATCTTGTAGGCATTCTGGCCCAGTCAGGGGTGGATGGTGGCCCACAAGCAGAGCATGCGCTCCTGAGGCTGGGGACTATGTGTGTCAATGTGCACCTGGAGGGCCCAGACTGATGGCACCAAGACCAAGGAGGGTGTTAGGGACATTATCACCAGGTCCAAGAGAATAGCCTGTCTCTTCCCCACTGGGGAGGAGACAACCGAGGATCCTTGGACTTGGGTGGAAATGGTTTCACAAAAGAAAATCCTACACATCCACTCCTGTGTCTTTCCTGGGCAAGTGGGGGGGGGGCAGTGCCTGTGAGGGTTGGCATTTCAAAACTATCTGCCCTCTGTCTACCGCTCTATGAAGGACACATGGTACTTGTACCAGGAAAATCAATGAGTTTCATCTCTTCCAGTTTTGCTCCATGAACTGCACAGCCCCATATAAACATGCCTCCCCCAAGTCCAACATGTGTCATAAACCTGGCCCTTACCCCTAGGTATGTTCTCAGCTCTCCAACTCAGTCCCTGCAACAACAGGTACTTAAACTAGGGACCAAAGTCCCTGAGTCCCCTCTCCCTGACATTCAACTCACTGGCAAGTCCCATGGGCTGCCCTTCACAGCATACCCCTGCCTACTGCCATTGCTGTCTCCTCCCACATCCTTTCTTAATCTGCCATCCCCTATCTTTCCAACATTTACCCTTTCTGCTCCCCACTCTCCAATGTCTTCCTAGGCTTGAATTCTTGCCTGAAATCATATAGACAGGCCTTCCCTCCCTCTTCTCTCCTCTCCCGATATATCTGTTTTCTGCCTCTTGGACACATCAGGGATTTTGCACAAGCTGCACTGTCTTTCCTGGTTCAATTTTAATGCCATCTCTTTGGAAAGTCATTCACCCTAATCACCTGCTCTGTGGCAGCCCACTGTTACCTGCTTCTCCCCATCTCATGCTCCCCTTTGATTCCCAGTTGTTACCCGTCCTTATTCTTCCCAGAGCCTCACACTTGTGGAAGGTGTGCCTGACTGTTCACTAACTTCCTGACCTGGGAGGGCCCACAAGAGTGAGGATATCTTGGCCTTGCTTGTTTGAATTTCCCCAACCCAGGTAGTGGGGCACCAGCTTGGACATAGCTGCAGACTCACCTCCACTCAGCACCGAGTACTCCTCTACCATCCTGGTCACATAGGTGTCAGGATCCACACAGAAGTCACTGGAGCCCTAGGGGGGGGTGCAGGCAAGGAAGATGGGGTAACCAACTAAAGCTCCCAACCCCTCAGCTCTCAGGGAAGGAGCCTAATCTCCCAGGGTCTGCTTTCTCCCAGGGATAAATGCGGAAGAGACAGGGACTGTAAGTCACAGACAGGCCCCCATCCCATTCGGGATCTCAGTATCCTAGGGAAAGAGAGAAGAAGTGTGGCTTCCCCCACCACCTGGCCCCCTATGCCTGGTCCAGGAAATGGAAATTTCCCTCTACCACTTACCACAGACACAGCCAGCTCTAAGCCCAGGGCTCCCCAGCTGATGACCAGGGCCAGGACCCCCAGCAAACAGACCCTGGAGGCAAAGAGAACCAGTCAGCATCTTCCCAGGCAGTGGGTGAGGGATGTGCCACCCACCAGGCTGCAGGCCAGAGGGTCAGTTCCCAGGACACATCTGGGGTTCAGCTCCTCCATGGTCTGACCTAAGATACAGACACCAGAGGGTTGGGCACAAAAAGATTCCCTTCCACATGAGGTAGGCTAGGGTGGAGGCTCAGAAAGCTCAGAGTTGGGGTAGGGAGGGCAAGTCTTGGTTCACTTGGGAGGCCTCCTGGCCTCCAGCCCTCCAGTTCCTAAGTTCTCTCCTAGCAGACAAGAGACCTTGGCTTCTACTCTGGCCCTTCTGTACTCAGAACCTTCAGGATGTCACTGCAGACCACCAGGCAGGGTTCTTGTCTATGACACTGACCCCTCCCTTATATGAGGCCTACCCTCCTGGCTGTTCCTCACATACCCCTCCACAGGCAGGCGCACTACAGCCAAAACTCCTTCCTTGTGTATGTCTAAATGTCTCCAGTTCCCTCAGGCCCCTGCTTCAGTGGTCCCCACCCAGCAGTGTGCATTGCAAACTGCCCTACCCATAGCACCTTCCCACTGACTGCTTTACTTTCTACAGCACTATCACCTTGGTCACATGCACATGACAGCCTGTGAGGGCCACTCGGATTGGGGCCAGAGTGTTCACTGGTGTCCCTCACACCTGATCCAGGTAGGAGTTAGGACATAGTTGTTCAATTGTTCGGTGAGGAACAGTGATAAATGCAAATTAGTTGTTGCCCTATCTTTCCAATGGGGGCTCGGATGAAGGGTTGAGGCCAGACTGCCTACAGAGAGGGAAGAGGGGGTGGGAGAAGAGCCCCCAGGATGAACCTGGTCACGTGGGAAGGTCTTGAGGTATCAGGGCTACAAAAAGCACTATCCTTCAGGAATGCCACAAGAAACCAGGATGGCAGTGGTAAGCATGTCTAGGATGCTGGCCCCTGGGTGCAGGTAAGGGAGCAGGAGTGTCAGAACAGGGTCTCACCATAGGATACTCCATCCTCTGACAGAACCTATGACTGGAGCCCACGTGTGTGTGTGGTAGAGGGTGGGGAGAGGGGTTGATTGAGAAGGTGGAGCTGTGGATGCATCATTAGATTCCTCTGCCCTGAGGGCCCAGACTCACCCAACCAGGATGCCCTTGGAGCTGCGGATGAGGCCAACCAGCACCAGCAGGCAGATGGCTACGTCGAGTAGCAGCAGGCCCAAGTAGCCCAGCCACCTGCAGGCACAGGGCAGGTGTGGTTCAGGCCCCGGCAGGGAAGAAGAGGTGTTTTGGCAGAGCTCAGAGGGGCATCCACGGGCAGTTCTGGTTCATGGGGATTGGTGGTAGTTCTTGTAAAGGGAACTCCTAACACACTGGTCTCTGGTGGTCTGGGGCCCTCCCACCCACAAGACCTCGGGCCAACAGAGGGTGATATTAACCCAAAGTAAGGGAAAGGTGGGGGCCGCACCTGTACCAGTCGTAGAGATCCACCTGCTCAGCCAGCACCTCCAGAGACACAGCCGGGTTCTTCCAAAACGGAATAGCAGCTGTGTAGGCCAGCAGTTTCTCCAGCAGGCCCTGCAGCCGCTGAACCGCCCGCAGGTGCTCAGGGCGTGCGGCCAGCTGCCGCTCCAGGCTCTGCAGGCTGGGTTCCGCTGTGCGGTTCAGGGCGGCTGCTGTGTCCCACACCTGCCGCCAGGATGGCGGGCAGCGTGAGCAGGGGCACTCTTCCACACACGTGCTCATCCCGAGCTCACCCACCCTCGACTGCCCCACAGGTCCTCCTCCCTCGCCTCGGGCACACGCAGACACGCGGTTTAGGAGCAGAAAGAGTCCTCCCCTCCCATCGGGCGGCCACTCACGCGGTCCTGGACCCCCGCCACCGTGCGGTTGGCGTGGCGGAGCGAGTAGGTGGCCCGATGGATGCCGTCACTGGTCTCCCCGTTGCCGTAGAACCCCACGGCGATGCCGGCGCTGGACAGGGCGGGGCGCGTGAGGGCGCGGCCCCTGGTCTCCCGAGCTGGGAGTTCCTCTCCCTAGCCCCGCCCCCGCCCCGGCTTCGTTTCCACCTCTTCCAGTGGAGCCTCCATCCAGCCCAGTCCCTTCCCTCCGCCCATCGCCCCCGCCCCTCCGGTTCCCGGTTCCACCTCTTCAACCCCTCTTCTGGCCCCGCCCCCAGGCCTGGCCCCGCCTCCATCCGGCCGCCCCCTCACCTGCAGACCAACGTGGCGATGATGACACACCAGGCGGTGCAGCAGCAGTCGGCTTCCAGGTGCTCTTCGCTCTTGCGCCGCCGACAGCACAGCCAGAAAGAATAGAAGAGCAGGAAGAGGAGGTCCAGGGCGAGGCAGGCCAGCGCGGTGGCCCCCAACAGTAGCAATGCCTGCAGACGTAGGGCAACTCTTGGAGCTGTGGACCCCAGCCCAAACTCATAACACCAGTACAAACAAATCCCACCAATGCCCGGGACCAAGAAGCCAGACACATGCCACTGACCCCTCCCTCAGGTCCGAGGGGTGGGGGGCAAAGACCCTTTCGTGGACCTACAGATGATGGTGGGGATGTCCAACACTCAAGCTGGACAAGACAGGTCTGTCCTGGGCCCCCTGACTGACATCCTCAACCCTGCTCTAGACACTATGCCCACTCTGAGGGACCTGAGGGCCCTCTCTTCAACCCTCCAGGGCCCTGTGTGCTCTCCCCCTGGGGCCTTAACATCTTGCTGGGACCCAGAAATCACGGCAAGATTGTGACCAGGCTCCCTGAGGAGGCACTGAGTGGCAGGCAGCCAGAAAACAGATCCAGCATGGCTGCTCACTACACATGGCTGAGGAAGGCCCTGATCTTCCTGAACCTCTTTCCACTTTTGAAAAATAAGAGGCAGCTGTTGTTCCCCAAGAGACAGTGACAGACTGTTCATGAAGCCCATGCCTTTTGAGGGGTCAGGCTCCAGCAGGGCCCTGGACATCGTGGCAACCCCATTCTCATTATCTGCAGAGACTGCTCCTTTGTGGCACTCTGCTAACCTGAGCCTGGGGCAGCCTGAAAGGTCCAGAACACTCTAACTCCATTCCAGGAGGCACCAGGGGAGTGCTCCCCAACACCCTCCTATCGAGGAGATAGGCATTTCCCACTAGCAACACCACTATGTGCTCAGGGCTAGGCTCAGGTGGGAGGGTGAAAGGGAAGCCAGCACTGCACACTTCAGTTTGCCTGGCCAGGTGTTTTCACCCCCATTTCCCTGATAAACTGGATAGAGAAGTTTGGAAGGCCCCTACACCCCTAAGTTCAAATGCCACCACTCGCTGGGTTGGAGGTTGGCTGTGACCTGTGCATCTGAATGTGCATCTCATGGACAAGCCAAGTACCACAGAGAGCTGACAGGCCTGACACACGGAGGTACATACTAAGGGGTGCGTGTCAACCACAAAGGCCATCAGAGTTGTGGTGTGAGCACTCTACCCTTCAGGTCCCCCCACTGGGACTGCTACAGAGATGTCCCAAATTCAGGTCAACCCGAAAGCAGTCTTCTTTCCCATGGCTAAATACTCGGCTGCGCGGTGGTGATCCCTGCGGAGCGTTGGGGGTGAAGGATAGGTTCCACCCACTCCTTGTGGGGCCCCCTTGGGATGAAAGGTTCAGTCACAGAAGGCACTGGGACCGCTGAATCTCAGTCCCCAAGCCCAGTAGCTGTCTCCCAGGAGATAGTTGCCAGGCAGTGGGAGGGAGCCAACTGGCCTCAAAGGCTTCCCTCCCAGCACTCCAGGCCCTGCCAGCCTCCACAAGACTAACTCCAATACTGTGAGGCAGGGTTCTCCCACCTTCCAGTCTCACTGAGAGCTGACTTCCCCTACCAAGCCAGGGAGATGAGGACTGGTACCCTGGCAGTGAGGGGCTGTTTGGAGGCTGAGTATCTGCCCCACCTTACCCTACCTCCACAAAAGGAAATAGGTGGGGACACCTTCCCTGAGGAACACCAAGAGGCTGCAGTCACAGGTCACAGCCCTTACTGAACTGACTGCCTTGTGCTGCCCAGCAATGAGCAGTCTGAACTGGCACCCTCCAATTCTCTTTCAGGTTAGAGTACAGTTACCCACTGCTCTTGAATTGGCAGAAGGAGACCGACTAACCCTTCTAGCCAGCTTGAGGGAGGGGTGAGGTAGAACTATGGGGTGTGCACCAAAGCCACCTCATCAGCATAAGGCTTCTTCAAAGTTGGGGTGCTCACATAGGAGAGGCTTTTGCTCAAGGTCACACAGGAAGATGGGTCAGAGGTCAGTGGTAGAGGGGGCCCACTATGAGGGTTCTGTACCCAATCCCAGACGCCAGTAAAATTGGGACAGCACCTGGGTCTGCCCTCACAGGCACAGTATAGATCAGAGGCAAGGGGTAGAACCTAACATTGCCGTTTGGGCCACAGTTGACAAGGGATGTACATTTCCCATGACCAGGGTCACTTTGTTTCCTTTGGTCTCAGTAGAACCCTGGCTGCTCCTTCAATAGCCTCCATTGGTCACAAAATGCTGTCATGGCCACCTCCACTCTGCCCTGCCTGCAGTCTCACTGAGAGCTGACTTCCCCTACCTTCAATCAGACCACACCACACCCTCACTTAGAAGCCTTCAGAGCCCTGTCCCCTCTGACTCCCCGAGCTTTGTGGGCCATGTCCACCAGCCCTCTACCCTGCACTAGCCAGCCCCCACTGGAGGGCTACCCTTGGGGATCCCTGGCTAGGGTAGATAGCACTCCCACCCCATCTCATACCACCTCCTCTTCTGCCCATCCCTTCTCCCCTTGCTACAGAACACATTCCAGTAAAGCAGAGCTTTTGGCCCCTCTCTGCCCAGTTTTGGTTCCATCCTCTTGTCTAGATGCTTAAATCAGCACATTTACACAAACCATACCAAGGAAATGGCTTCTGGGGGAGGAAACCTCGAGCAGCAGGCACACAGGGCTCCAGGAACCAAGCAGTGCCCACCCAGCCCTGAGGTGAAGGGTCCAATGTTTACTGTCATCAAGATACTTCAAAGAGCCAGCAAGCAGATCACAGCCTCAGCGGCGCCAGGACCACCCACTCCCACTTGTCAGATGAGAAAACTGAGGTACAACAAGATAAGTATCACTGACCAAGCCAGATCCTAACGCCTGGGGCTAAGTGGGTGGTGCTCAGAGGTGGATGGGTAGAACAGGGTGAGGCTAGATGGGGCCTGCCCAGGGATATCTTACTTCCAGCTCCCAGTCCTTGGGGCTGCTGGGCTACTGGGCTGTGGGAGGGTGAGGTCTGTTGCACCTGGGAGAGAAAGTGAAACAGAAAAAGCAAATAGGCCTGATCCAGGAACAGGACTGTTTAAACAGTGGTCAGTGCCCACACGTCCTTGCCCAGAGGCAGAGGTCACCCTGCCAATCATGGTACGTGGCCTTCTATAGCTTGGGTTTGAGTTGTTTTTCGTTGTTGGGTTTTTCTTTCACATTTACTTTTCTTCTTAAAGCCATGAACATGTATCACCTCTATAAGTAAAATATGAAACTCTAAACCTGTTAGTTGCTCCTACAAGCTGGCATGGGAGGTCCAGAAGCTGGTGGCTGTCGCATGAGTGTTTCGGCAGGTCAGGCCTGATGCTCTGTGCACCATTCCCTACTCAGCCCTGTGAGCATCTCCCAGTGCCTCCAGGGCTGTCACTGGGAGGAAGCCTCCTGGCAGTCACCAGCGCCAAATCCGTTTACATGCTGCCACACAGTCTCTGCAGGTGTCCACCCCCTTCTCACCACGACAGGCTAAGAACTGCTGGACAGAGGGTTGAGACAAGAGCCTAATGTATGTTCGCATCTATACAGCCCATGTTCCCATCTATACATACGCACGAGCACATGCATGGTCACAGTCATACACGTAAGGCCTGCACATTCACACACATTCACCCACACCAACATATTTCACAAGTACATCCATACACAGACATTTACACACATGTTCACTTACACAACCATGCCCACAGGTGCACATTCACAACCGCACATCAACACACAAGTATACATCTTCATGCTCACACCTATGTTCAAACAACTACACGTTCGTGTCCATACATGTACTCACTATGAAGAGGTTAACTTATGAGCTCTATGGCGGGGGCAGTAATAGCAGTCGGTGGTTACTGCAGCAATCCATTGGGTGATTTTGTGGGGGGCTCTGATGCTCAGAAGGCAGGCAGTGGGACCTGTACCAGCCTCATTCAGCTCTCGTGGAGAGGAATGAGCCCCCTCCCAGTTCACACAGGGAACTGAACAGTGAAGATGGAAGGGGAAGCCTAGGGCCCCAGCCTGCCTCTACAAATAAGTAGTCCTCATCCGGGTGAAGGAGTCAGGCATGGGGTACCCAGCCTGACCCCTGCCCAGCCAAGGCTGGATACCCTGGGTACAGTCTCCTGATGGCATTCCCATGCTACACTCTTTCTCCACCTGCCCCTTTCTGGGCTGGTGTCCCCTTTGCTTCTCCCTGGGCCATTCAGAAAGAGAATGGGAAATGTTTGATCAGCATCTGGACTCAGACCAAATGGAATTTTCCATCTGTGATGGAAGTGATGTCAGTGCTCGGTCAGCGAGGCGAGATGCTCAGGCCCACATCCTGACCGCCAGCCACACTGCTGGCTGCCAGCCACCTGAAGCGTCAGGGCGCAAGCAGTGCGGGCTCAGCGTGATCACGTGCCCTCCAAGGGGGGCGAGGTCCACCTACCCAGCCCATTCCTAGTTGTTTTCTTGGCCTGGACCCCATCCTCTTCAAGCCCCCTGCAGCCCATGCACAGAGTAGACCCACCAAGGATACCTCTGCCATGTGCCCACTCTCTCCTCACAGACCATAAGATTCCCAAAGCCCCCACACATTTGGGAAACACCGATGCATCAAGAGCTTGGCACCTGAAGCCTCATCCTGTCCCAATTCAGGTCCAGGTCTAGGTTCACAGTTCAGACCCCCAGCCCAAAGTGTGGGTAGAGTTGAGGGGGGGCAGGAGGCAAGAAGGAGCCAGGGCAGTGGCAGTCAAGATGGGGTTCAGGTCTCTCAACCTTCACAAAGTTGTTGCAGGGTCTCGAATGCCTTATAGCCTTGGAGTCCTCACTGTCCCTTAAGATGTGGCATAGGCTGGCTCCTCTAGGATGTCCAGGAGACTTGAACCTGAATCCCATCCCATGTGAGCCCTTGGCACCTCATTAGTACCCCAAACTGGCTTTCTGCACAGCTGAGCAGGGGAACCCATGAACCAGCCGTGGGAAGAGAGAGTACATGGAGGGTCACCAAATATTACTTAAGAGCCTGAGCAGTGGGGGCTCAGCTCCACTGCAGAGAAGGGCAACCGTGGCCTGAGTGTAAGGTTGTGAGCCTGTCCCTCTTGTGACCTACTAATGGCCTGCTCCACTCCCTTAGCCAGGCCTGGATAAAGCATGTCAGCACAGCATGACAGGCTCACATGGACACAATGTAAGGCTTGGCACCAGCACAGGACACGTCAAGATGCCCTAGAATACCAGTGCAGGAGGGTCACATGTGATCGCAACCAGCACATCTGTGTGCCACCTGCATGACAGCTCCAGCCAGGCATCCTCGTAGCTGGGGGCAGCACCAGGTGGCAGCCAGCCAGGGCAATACTGGAGTGCACCCAGAACCATAGGCACATGCCTGCTGAAAATGTGCCCCCCCTACCCCTCCATCTCCAAGGAGTGCCTCTGTGTTCTTTACAACTGTTTCCATCTACCCCTTTATTCCTACTGTGGGCCACGACAGCCACCGCCAGGCTAGGAGACCCTACAGGGGTTCTGATGGGAAGTGTAGGCTTATAGCTACCCCAACACAAAGGCCATGTCCCCAACACACTACCATCTAGCCACAGCAGTGCTTCCTTGGCCAGGCTACTTTGTGGGCAGTCATGTGTACCCAGGCGCTCAGTGGGCAAAGAAGACTTGGGGATCAAAGTCTGGGGTGACTCTGCTAGACTCTAAGAGGTCAAGAGACTTGCCTAAAGTCACAGGGGCAAGTGGGGTGGAGCCTGAGGTCCCACCACTGCCCATGGCCCTGAGAGGGAATGGTGGGTCCATGATCGTACAAAAGTAGGAGCCTTCCCCTCCCTGTGGCCCATATCAGTAGGTCTACCACACCTCAGCTTGGCCATTCCTCCCCATCCCTCTGCCCGCTCCCCTCCCACACACACCTGAAACAGAGTTTGGCCAGGTGGTAAAGGGAAGGACTACAAAGAGAGGGTAAGCCCAAACTCCACAGGGGCTATGCCCTGCCCTTTGTCCTGATACCCTGTACTGTGGAGTGGGAAGGTCCAAGTCACCAGACAAGGGCCCTTGGTCCATGACCAGGTCTGAAAGCAAGACCATCAGCACAATGTCTGCACTCAGCACCACTGATACTGGGCACTGGGGTCGGAGCACAATGGGCAGTCAATGCTGGGAGGGCCCAGAGTCTCCCAAGATCCCACAAGTGCAAGTCTGCAAGCTCAGAGGCAGTCAAGCAAAGGATCTGGGGGTGCAGAAGCATAGTCCCTTAAACTGCCACCTTGGGGTCAGCAGGCACCATGAGAAATGGGGCAAACACTCCCTGAGAATGGCATGAATGGAAGCTGGCAAAAGGTCAGGCTATGATCTGTGTCCTGATAGGCTGCTGACAGTTGAGACCAGGGAAGGTCAAGCCTGACGGCGCAGCACCCAGCAGCAGAACAAGGGGTCTAGACAGACTGAGCAGACAAGAACAGTGGACCGCTTTACTACCACTGGGGGGGTGTTACACCCCAGCCCCAGAGTTCCCAAGGGCCTTCCTACAGAGGAAGAGACCAGATGGGGAGTCCTGGAGACTGGCAGGGCTCCAGATCACAAGGCACCATCTGGAAACCCGCACGTGTCTTGGCTGGAACCCTGGACGAAGAAGGGGGAAGGGGATGGGCCAAGTGCTGCCACAGTTCCTCAGTGTCTGGGGTCCCCGAGTGGAATGGTTCACACCATGCAATGCTAGTCGTTTGCTGTAGCACCCACTGCAGCCTCGCTTCACACACCAGACCAGCAGGCAGCGTGGCAACCACCTTCTACCTTCTAGTCTGAGGCTAGGAGGGAAACAGGGTGTGGTCCGGGACAGGCCTCCCTGGGCAAGTCCTGAAAAGGCTATCCTCACCTGCTGGGCCAGGCTGAATCAGCGTGAGGGCCCAGCCACGGGGCCAGCAGAGCTGGCCCACAGGCCCTCTTCCCTCCAACACACTTGGCAGTGGCTCCCAGATGCTGGCCAGAAATTAAAAACAGATTCTCCATGGAGCCGGGTTTAGATTTCATGAATTCCATGACAGTGAGCTCCTGGCTATGCCTAGAGACGGCGTGGTCAGTGATGAGTCTTTTAGGGGCCCAGGAAGGGACATACCCCCATTGCACCCCCATCTCCAGGAATCACAGAGTCCCAGAGTCAGGATTTGGGCTGAAGCTGTTTGGTTGCCACCAGCCCCCCAGCCAAGCATCCACCAGGCCCGGGGGCCAGGGTGCCCTCAGGGAAAGGCACCAAGACCCTATCCCAACACCAAAGAGCTTGCCCAGGAGCTTCCCTTGCTGCAGCTTGTGTATCTATTTCTGGCTCAATGCTCCAACACTGCTCCCAGTGTGACATCTAGAACATTCCTCTGTTCTTTGCCAGGCTTATCTTCAAACCCCTCTCCACTGGACACCCCTGGTGACGCAGGTCAAAGGCTCCAGACACAGTCAGGAGTCATCAGACAGGCTTGGTCACATCATCAGGACAGACTGAGGCCAGTTCCAGGCCTGTACCAGCACCCAGGACACAGTGTGATCCCAGACTCCCAACCCATATACTGGGAACTTCTGGACTGCCCCTCACAGGGAATGAGAAACCCAGTCTGGAGTGTACAGCCAGAGCAGGCAGCGCTGGGCAGAGTGGCACTCTGCTCTAAGGCCAAAGAAGATGATTACTCAGGCTTTGGGCGGCCCAGTCTCACCCCACACCCTCACCAGCACAAAACAGGTTCAGCTTTGGTGGGTGCTTGCCTGGTGGAATAGTCTCCTTTAGCACACTTACCCCTCAAAACCTACCCATCCGTCCATCCTGGGGGAGCCCAGGCCTCAGCTGGGCATCAGTTGGGCCTCTCAAATGAGGGCTGAGGTTGGCACAAGTACAGGTCTGTGGATACCTGTGCATGCTGATAACAGGTGTGCAAGCATATCTAAGTGTGTGTGCATTGGTCCATCTGGGCACATAAAAAGCCCAGGTTTGGGGCAGGTGATGGATGCACATGAGGGCCACTTAAAGTCCCTGTTCAAGCAGGCCCAGTGCACTTGCAGACTCTGGCTCTACTCAGCCCCACCCCACCCTGTTCCCTGATTGCACATCCAGTACCCAGGTGCCTTCTGGCTCCAGAGGAGAACAAAACTGGCCCCCTAGGTCAGGCACGGTGGCTCGTGCTGTAAGCTTCAGCCTATGAAGCGGCTGGGACTAGGGATCGCGGTTCAAGTCCCACCTGGGGCCCGTAGCGAGACCTAGTCCCAAAAAAATAGCTGGGTGTTGTGGCGCACGCCTGTAATTCCAGCTACCTGGGAAGCTGAGGCTGGGGATTGCTTGAGTCCGTGGTACCCCATGCAACGAGAGCCTGCGGTTCCACGGCAAAAATAGCGAAACCTAGTCTCAAAAAAAAAAAAAAAAAAAAAAAATAACTGGCCCCCTTGACCTGCTGGCTCCAAGTGCAGACACAACCCTGCCCCTTGCATTGGGTATGGGGGTCTGGCCTTGACCTCAGCAGCCTCACAGCCCTGTCCACAGAGCAAAAGGCATCTGCCTCAGCAGATGGTCACTGTGCCAAGCAGAACCCATGGGACAAGAGGATGGTCAGTCTGTAGGTCCTGACCCTTCTCAAGACCATGAGAGACTCCTTAACACCACGTGAGGGTCATGTGTGTACTTTGGCCCAGAACAGGTCAAAGAGTGGGTTTCCTGTGACCCCAGGAAGCATGGTAGGGCACTCCTACCACATTCACTGCCTGTTCACTCTCACATGCCCCCTTTACTTAGGGCAGCATGCGGTACTTCCCGTATCTGTGACCCCAGTGCCTGGACTGCAGATTTGGTTCCTCTTTTCCCAGCCAAGGCCTCAGCAGAGCTGAGGGGGAGAGGAGCTGAGGGTGAGAGTGGGGGAGGGGGAAGAGATCTGGTTCCAAAACACCTTCAGCCAGCAACTGCTTTGGCTACTCTTTGGCTTGGAAACTGCACAGGCAGTGAGTGCCTGGCTAGAACAGGACACCTCCCAGACCACCAAGCTGTTGGCAGTGGCCTCAGTTCTGTAAGGGCAATTGTGCTCACCTCCCAGGTCCGCTGTGTGGCTTCCCGGAAAAATGAATGAAAAACTAATAGCCTAAGCCTCTTTGGCAGAGGGGTGGTGAACTGGGGATCAGAGTCACAGAGCACCACTACCCAGAACCTGTCCAAAAACCCCTGGCTGGGGCCCAGAACAGCTGCCATCCTCTGCATGTGCCCCAGGCAAAGCAGCACTGTGTTGTGCTGGGCTGGGCCCTGGCAAGTTCAGAGGCCAGAGCTTGCTGCTGTATAGGAGACACCAAAAGGCCCTCAAACAGCCTAATGACCAGACCCAGGATGCCAGGTGGAGCAGGTACCAACTTTGATGCCAACACCTACCCGCTTAGCAGGTGTAGACTTGGTAGAAGCAACCAGCTTCTTTGGCTTCCCCTAGCCAAGTAGAGGGACATAACCTAGGCTATGCCAATTGCAGCCTCCCCTGGGACTGTGACACAGGCCAACAGGGACAGCCAACAGGGTTTCCCTGCTCACTCATGGGTCCTGAATCAGACCAGCTCATCAGCTGCTATCTATACAGAGGATGCTCCAGAAGCTTCCACCAGCTCACCTGTGCCGTTAGTCATGTTCACTATGTTTCTCATTTGCCACCTCAATCCCAAATAGTGCCATGGGCTGCTAGGTAAGCAGCAAGACAAAAGTCCAGGGCCATGGTCCAAAATACATAATTTAAAAAGCAGGTTACAAAACAGTACACAGTGTGATTCTACTCCTAAGTGACAAATATAAGAACATAGACAGTGTTAACAAGACAGACCCTGCTTGCAGATGTGGCTGCCTGCTTGCCTCTAGTCTAGGGCCAGGCACATGATGACATCCCTGGAATCACAGCTTTAGACCAGGAACTGTGAGGGTCAGATAGCCAGAGTTCAAGTCCTCTTTATGTGGTTGTCCAGTTCTGAGCTCACTGGCACCAAGAGCTTACCACCTCATGCCCATTTTGACTGTAGGACTTCCTTATTTTGAGCTGAGAGTCAGTCTTTCTACCTCAGAGTCTTTGTATGTGCCTTTCCACTGCCTGTAATCCTCTTTCTTAAGGTCTCTGCATGTCTACTGCAGTCTTATCATTTGGATCTTAAAAAATAAAGGGCTCTAATTTCCCACTAGGGCTTTAATGGAATATGGGTCCCATACACCAGGAAAAACTCAGGGAAGTATATCCATTTGACTTGAAGGTGAGCCTGCATGCCCACCACATGCCAGACGCCAGGCAAGTTCCAGTCTTCACAGTGTTCATAGTCTGGCTCCCACCTCCATAGAAGTCTAGGTCACAGGGAAGTGTTCCCTGACTGCCAGGTTCCCAGAGTTCTTTCCTGACCTCACCACTGGAGTACAACACTTGGCCCTAAATGTCTGCCATGTGAACTTCTGACACTTATACTAGTGGAAAAACAGCAAGAGGGGTTAAGAGAGGCGAGGGCAGGAACATGAGCTTGACAGGTGTGGGGAGGTTGGGAAAGGGACATCATGAAGGGTAGATACAGGTTGAGGGGAAACCCCCCAGCCCGTTGAAGCTTAGGAAGGTGAATGGACTAGGCTAAGGTCACACAGGAATTTAGAACTGGGGACCAGGTACCCACACTCTACCCTGAAAAGAAGGCTCTGCTCAACCCTCAGTGAACCCTACCCACAGTCAGGACAGAACATCAGCTGGGAGCGCAGATGGGCCTCAGTTATTTCAGGACCACCAGGGAATATCCTTCCCGCTCTGGACCTACACTTGTAAAATAAGACACCCCCCCACCAGGCACTCAGCTACCCATATGTGGGGTGTTCCAGGCCTGTAGGCAATGACCCAACCCCAGAACATCTTCTGCCTCCTTCTAACACTTGTCAAAGATCCCATCAGCCCCCAAAAAACCCACAGTGGGAGCCTGCTATTCGGCAGATATCACAGGCCATCAGAAGACAGGTACAATGGGAGGGAGTCCTTTTCTCTGAGATGGAGGCTAAGGAATATGGGGACTGATACCCTCAGTCTCAAGAGAAATCACAAACCATTAGGAGGCAAAATCCCATCCTTGCTCTTGCAGAGGCTCTGATCCCCCAAAGTGGGGTCAGCCACAAACACCAACTTCAAATTCCTGCTGCTATATCCCTTGCAGGGATTCAGCCACAGGGGGGCTTATAGCTGACTCTGGACCCTAGTGGGGCAGGAACAAGAGGCCTGAAGCAGAACTCTGGCCCTATCACCTATTAACTTTGTCACTGTGAGCCTCAGTCTGCTAGTCTGTACAATGGAGACAACTACCCACATTTTTCAAGCTTGAATGGAAAAGGTTAGTGACACAGAACACTGAAGCAGGGCCTGGTCCATGGGGTTTTCCAGTGGGTTTCACCAAAGTTCTAAGCAGTAGCTGGGGGAGAGAGTGAGGAAATATCAAAGAGCAAAGGCTGACCTCCCTATGTCACGCATACCGCTATAGCAGGCCCTACCTTTCCCTTGGATGGCCCAGGGGGTCAGCTGCCAGACCCCTGCAGCTCAGGTGGGGGCTGTGCACAGGCTCCCAGGCCAAGAAGAGGTACTCTAGATCAGGAGGATGAGTGGTTCACCTCCCACCAGCGGGTTACGGTCAGCCCCTCCCTCAGTTGGAACACTTCACTAGGGGTGCCCAAGCCAACCCATTACCCACCCACCATGGAACGGAGCTTGTCTGCCCTATGTTGAATATGGAGGAGGTGATGGGCCCTGGCTGCCCTGTAGCAACCCTGCAAAGAAGGTGCACCAGCCCAGATTTCAGGATAAGGCGGTGAAGGCTCAGGGATCTCAAGCACAAAAGCACAGCACAGGAAGGAAGAGGCAGGATGCAAGCCTAGGTCTTGCTCTCTCCACAGCCCTGAGCCAGGAGAGGAGGTGGCGGGGGATGGAGACAGGCTGGTTTCCACACCGTGAATTATTCAGTGGCTAATTCTGCTACACAGAGAAGAGGCAGGAGAGAGAGTGAGTCAGAGCCCTCCTACAGCGAAGGAACAGAGCTCATAGGAGGCCCGGGGCAGAAACCAGGGGCAAAGAGCCTTGTGGGAGGCCTGGTCACCACCCCTGAAGTCTCCACAGGCTGCAGGCATCAACCCTTGCTCAGTCCTCACTGTGAGTCTCTGAACCGCAGCCCAAATTCCAGCTCCAGCTGAACCCCAGCTCCAGCCACAAGACCCATGGGAAGACAGGCACAGGGAGGGCAGGAGGGGCGGTAGATGGTGGTTGCCAACTGTGGCTGGCAGCCCGGGCAGGTGGCAGCCCCACTGGCCAGCGGGAAAGCCCCTGCAGATCACAGACACCCCAGGTGCCCCAAGGGCTTTCCTGGAGCTTCAGAACTAATAAGTGGCAGAGAACTTCCTAGAGTAAAGCAGAGCCCCCAGGGGCCAACAAGACAGACCCATCACACAAAGTTTCTCTGTGGGGAGCACAGAGGAGTGGTGTTGCCCCCATAGTACTCAGCACCCAGGGCTGGGTTTCTGAAATGTGGGTGGGTTTTATAAAAATCTTGCTATCTCTGGGTGTGCCCAGGTCAATCCCTCACCAGCTTTCTAGTCTGCTTAGAAACAGAGCAGCAGGGCTGGGGGACCAGGCACCAGGAAAGCACTCAGGCTGGAAAGGGATGGTCTCCTCTGTAGAACTGGGGTGACAAAAGTGTCCTCATGCTTTGCTTTAGCTTTCCCCCAGAATTCTGAATAGGTGAGGTGAAAAACAGGCTGGGAAATACTGGATTCCCAAGCCATCATGATAGGCAAAGCTGTTCTCACCCCAGCTGGGACCCTGAAATGATTGATGGAGAGAAACCCATAGCACTGAGGCCAGGGGGAGGGGGAGTGTTCTGGAATACAGATCTCCAGGCCTCCAGGCAGGAAGGAAATGTCTACAAGCCGGGTCGCCTGCCCTGTCCTCAAATGGCAGTAGCTGAGCCACAAGAATGACACTGAGGCTTGTCATGACAAAGACCCAGGGGTCCAGTGTGTCTGCTCACTTGGGGAAGGGGTTGTAAAGTCCCGTGGAGCTCCCCAGGCTCAGCCCTTGCCAGCCTGCCACACCGAAGCCCATCTTTTGTTCCTGTGGCCTTTCTCCCACAGGGGCTACTGGAAGAGGGTCTCTGGGCAGGTTGATGTCACCACAATGAACACAGCCTTGTGTGCATCCCACAGCCTGGTCATCCAGCAGGGGGTCATTGCTGGCCAGGGAAGGCTGGCATCTGCCCAAATCATTCAGTCACTAAAAGGCTGGCAGTGAGTGGGATTCTCCAGTTGGGGTAAAAGGTAAAATCCCCTCCTGATTGCACCCTGCACCCAAAGCTTTCAGAGCCTGGGATCCTCCTGACAGGGGACTGTGCCCCACAACAGCCCTGGACTGACCCTGTGATAGGCAGGGCTTGGGCAGGAGCTGACAGTTGGTGAAGGGGGTTCCATGGAGGGGAGGAAGGTGGCTTCACATAACCCTAGAAGTCTTCAGTGACACCACACCAAAACGCTAGACTCTGCAATAAAGCTGAAGACTCCCAATGGTCGATGGTGGCGGGAGGAGGGCGAGGGGAGGGGGAGAGTGGGTGTCTTGGATCGTGGGAAAAGATCCTCAAGAAAAAATGCGGGGGTGTGTGACCCATGAGGAGTGAAACTATGACCCTCGATGGGCGTTGGGGAGACTTCAGACCCTCAAGAAGGGGCGGGGAGCGACCCTCGAGGAAGGGGACTCACTGACGCACGGAAAAGGAGGGGCCATACCCACCGATGGGGGTTGGGGGGCTCTTCACAGCTTGGAAAGGAATAAAGGAAGTCCTGACCCTAGAGGAGGGTAGAGATCGTGGAATGGATGGGGCCAGATCTTCGGGATGGAGGGGAGGCCCTAACCCCAAGTCCTGACCCCGCGATCCAGGGAACCCGCGTCACCTGCTGGTAGCCGGTGTCCTCTGGCCGGAACTGGCTGCTGGTGGTCTCCCAGTGCAGATCGAAGTGGGGCAGCCGGTGCAGCAGGTTCACCCACCAGGGCGCCGCGTAGCTCACCCCAGCCATGGCGGGCCGGCAGCCTCAGGCACACGGCCGCAGCACTGGGCTCCCTGACTAGCCCCGGGGCGCAGGGTTCAGGGGCCCGCGGACCCGAGCTTCACAGCCTGCATAGTCCGCCAGCTCCTGGGCCCGGCCCGGCCCGGCTCGGCCCGGTCCGGCTCGGCCCGGCTCGGATCCGCTCGGCTCAGCTCGGCCGCCCGCGCCCGCCGCCTCTTTGTTCGCCGCCGCCGCCGCCGCCGCCCCCCGCGCGTCCCCGCCCGCCCCCCGCCGCCCCGCCCCCGAGGCTCGATTGGTCTGACACCCTCAGGACACGCCCCCGTTACGCTTCACCCACCTCCCTCAGAACCGCCTACACTATTCCATTGGTCTATCTCCATTAGGTCCCGCCCCTCTACCCGCCCACCCGCCTCCTGTGGCCTTTTGGTACTGCTCCTGTGCGCGCTCCCGCCGTAGGCCCCGCCCCCGCAGTGCTATTGGTATGTGGAACAAGGCTCCGCCCACTCGGGCCCGCCCCCTACGGAGGGGCACCCTGCGGGGAAGGTCCTGGCGGACCCCTGTGCGGTGCTTGGGGCTCTCCATGCCCAAATGTGGGTGAGGCTGGTATAGTGGATGAACTAGGAACTGCACTGCACTGGGCGCTCACTCGCGCAGGTTCGACCACTGCGTGTTCATTCAGCCTTTTGCCTGGGGCCGCCTGGGATGCTTGGGCCGGCCTTCCCAGCACGCAGCTGCGGAGACTTCCTTGCTATTTTCTGTAAGTTATGGATTAGGTGGAGTCAAAGTCTCACTGGGAACTGTGTGACCTCGGACTAGTTACTTACCTTCTCTGTGCCTTGTCCTGGACTGTAAAAGGGGGTATAATGAAAGCATGGTGACTTAAGTGCTCAAGACATCCAAGTGGTGGCGCGCGTTTGTTGTCCAAGTGCTGGGAGGCAAGAGGCCTGGGATCGCTTGAGTTCGCGGGTTCGAGACTACCTCGGGCAACATAGTGAGACCTGGTCTCGAAAAAAGCAGCCAGGTGCCTTGGCAGGTGCCTGTAATCCCAGCTACCTGGGAGGCTTGAGTCTGGGGATTGCTTGAGTTCATGGTACCCCGGACAACATAGCAAGACCTAGTCAAAAAAAAAAGACATCCAAGTGTATGACCAAGTAGGGGTGTGGAAGGGAATATCAGGTACTTTCAACCCCCACATGGTCTGCCCTAAGGGGGAGCCTACTTCTGTTGTCAAGACTACAAAGAAAGAGTGGCCTCTCTTGGTGTCCTCATGCAGCTAGGCCAAGTGTGGAATTTGGAGTCATACAGCATTTTCTAGTGGGACTCTTCATTAAAGTGATGATGGGAACCCAAGAATAGAGGTGGCTGGACATCTGGTAGGATCTTGGCCAGAATATGTTCCTCTCTGCACTCTAGGGTATAGGTGTGCACGGTCTTGACTCTGACCACCAATCTGGGACCTTAGTGTTGGACCTCTTGGTTCTTAGGGTGCACCTGGGCTCTGCTGTTTGCTGTGCTCAACTCTCCCGAGCTCTGGGCAGAGAGGCCCCTGCTGGCAAGCTGGCTTGGGTGTTCAAAGGCAGTGCTGGCAGCTGGCTTCCCAGGAGTATGATGTCAGCGTGCTCATCTGGCTGCTGCCACTGGCCTGTTCTCCTGTGATAAGGTTAGGGGCCTCACCGAGCCCCCTGCAAAGCCAGACTGAAGCAGAGGGATGGAGCAAGAGGCATTTCCAAAGCTGTAGTTTCCACACACCCAATTGGAGAACAATATCCTCAGTCTAGTTTCTGTTGTTAACAGAGGATCACAGCCACAGATCCTGTGCTTCACCCTTGACTTCTATGGCCCAGCACCAGGATAGCTGGCTCGCCAGGATTCCCACAGGATCCATGAGTCCCTCTCCGTGTTGTCAAAAAACTCACAAAATTGTGCATTCTCCTTCAATAGGGCTAGAAAGTCAGACCCCAGCACATGAAATGACAGCTTGGATATATTTGGTTGAATTAGGGACCTCCAAAAGGTATGGCCAAGTCTTAATTCCTGGTACCTGTGCCCTGGTGCCTGTAATCTTATTTGGAAATAGGGTCATTGCAAATGTGATGACATTAAAAGGAGGTGAGACTGGAATAGGATGGGCCCCAGGACAATAACAATGTTTTTCTTCATGTAGATATACAAAAACTTGGGAGAGTCTCAGGGAAGATGGAGGCACAGATGGGAGTCAGGGGACCGATGTGTCTATATGCCAAGGAACATCAAGTGTTGCCAGAACAAGGGGAGAAACCTGTAGCAGGTTCTCTGTGATGGCTCAGGAGGGACGAAGCCTGCTGATTGCAGACTTCTACTGCTAGATTGCAGACTTCTAGTCTCCAGAACTGAGAGAGAATAAATGCTGGCTCAACTGCCCAGTATGTGGTATGTTGTTACATCAGCCACATGATCTCATACAATGGCTATCCAGAACTTCTGATTGACTGGTTTTGTCAGATTGGTATGAAATGGAAAAGAAACTGGTCATTGATTAACATTTTCAAGGTATTTGGTCAGTGAAACCTTTTTCTTGGAGGTTTTGCAAAGAAATGATAAAGGGGGTTGAGGGTGGAGAAAAAGAGGCTCCCACAACGTAGGGTTCTGGAAAAGTTCCTCTACAGTCCCTACTATGGAGCCTGAACCTCCTCCTCCTCCTGCTGCTGCTGCTGCTGCTGCTGTTCTGACTGAAAGGTGCCCTGGAAGCCATGCCTTTGGAAGTAGTTGGGGCCTGATACAGCCCATGTGATCTCAGGAAGCATCCTTAAACCTGACCCTGACCTGCAAAATGGGGTTCCTGAGGCCCAGTTTACAGGCAGGTGAGCATTAAAGGAGAGAGTGCATGTTATCAAGGCAGAAGGAAGGCTCTTCCCCATCCTCTCCACTTATCTGGTGACTCTGACTCAAGCCTGGACTTTAGCCCCATTCTACAGATGGAACAATGGGGGCCCTAGCCCCACCACTGCTGGAAAGCTCGAGGACCATCACCCAATCAGGCAACCAGGATTCAGTCTCATGCTATTGGCTGCAGACCAGGTGATCTGTGACCGTCAAAGTCAGAGAGGACTTGGTCTGCACTGCTGGACACTGACCAGAGTGACAAGGGGCACATATTTGATGACTCAGCTGTTGGGTAAACAGGAGGAAACTGCCTGTCCTCCAGCTAAGGAAGCAGCCTAAGGCAGTGATAAGGAGATCTTGTTTTCTTGGGAACCCAGAGCCCAGAACTCCAGGGGCTCAGCAGCGTTGGCCTCAGAGTTAGGACTACCAGTCTGAGTAGACCCACAGGCAGGGAGGCAAATCTTATCTCCCACCAGCTGAGCTGCCCTAGACCATGCACCCCCGGACAAGTAACCACGCCTGCTATCTCCTCTGGTCCTCCATCCAGGCCCCCATATTACAGAAAGGATGACAGGGAGGTTTTTAAGGCTCAGAAAATGCAGAAACATGCCTGTAATCCATACATTCAAATGACAGATAGCTCGGCCTCAGATTTCTTTTTTTGAAATGGGGTTCAAAATAGTCCCTGCCTCCTGGGGAAGCTGGCTGGCTGTGGCAACTGTCACATGCCTGGTTCCTAGAATTGTTATGTCCTTGTTCTCACCCAGCTCTTAAGATGTTTCTCTGTTCTTTTCAATTAATGGTCCTAGACTCTGGGCATGGACGCTTAGGGAGCCTCGGCCTTTCCATGACTAAAGTGGGAAGTCATGCTGAGTTCAAAGGAATGTCTGTACAATCCCTCACCAGCCCAAGTGGGCACAACCCAAGTGTCCACTAATTGGTGAATGGGTTAAGAGTGGCACTCTAGGCATACACAGTGGAGTACAATCAGCCATAAGACAATGGGGACACCTGCTACAACATGGACTAACCCCACAGACACCATGCTCAGTGAGAGGAGTCAGACACCAAAGGACACATATGGCACGATCCCATTCATAGGAAATGTCCAGAACAGGCAAATCCACTGGCACAGAAAGCATATTAGTAGATGCCAGGGAGGGAAGAGGGACTAGTCAGTGGGGTTTCTTTTCCATGTGATGCTTTGTAGCTAGACGGTGGTGGCAGCAAGAATGTGAATGTACATAATGCCACTGAACTGTAAACTTATAAATGGTTATAATGGTTGTGTCTGCCACAAAAAGCAAAAACATGTTTACCTATGACAGGGCTTCACTCAGTACCTCCTCCCTCCCCTGCTTCCCCTCTCTTCTCTATTTCTCTCTCCTTCCTCCCCATGAAGTAGGGTTTGTGGTGAACAGGCATGAGAAAGTCTGCAAAGAGAGACCAGAATGCTGAGCTGCTAGGAAGCAGGAGTAGGAGAGGAGGGGCAGGAGCTCCCCAGAATCCATTCCTGGGCCAAGAAGATGGCTGGCTTAAGGCTCCTGAATGGTTGTTCCAAGTCCTGTGGGCTCTGGGAGCAAAGCCTGACAGGGTTGGTACTGGGCAAAAACCACAATATTGAAGTCCCCAGTATCTTGACCTTGTTCAAAGAAGTTTGCTTTCTCTATGGAGGTCTCTCAGAGCCAATGAAGACTGGCAAAGAGAAAAGAATGCCAGAAACCTGGGTTTCCCTAGCACTTACTGAGATGTGGCAGAGAGACACCCAGCCACAGAGCCAGCCCAATGCCAGCTCACCACAGACACTTGGCTCATGGCTACTGGTCCAGGAAAGCTACAAGCCAGCCATGATTGAGATGGCCCTGAAGTTGGGAGAGGTACCACCCAGCGTAGTCCTTGAGATACCATCAGCGCAAGCCCAGCACAGGCCCAGTGAGAATGGCGATGTGAGCACTGTCCCCTTATCTGGGGTCACATAACCAGCAACCTCTACCACCAGTGAGCTGCCAGGAGCCAGGAAGCATCAAATATAGTCTCTGGCCAGGTGTGGTGGCACGCACCTACCATCCAAGTGCTGGGAGGCAAGAAGACAAGGATTGCTTGAGTTCACGGGTTCGAGACTACCCTGGACAACACAGTGAGACCTGGTTCTTTAAAAAGCAGCTGGGTGTGGTGGCAGGCACCTGTAATCCCAGCCTTGGGAGGCTGAGGCTAGGGATAACTTGAGTCTGTGGGATTGGGATGACTCCGAGCAACACAGTGAGACCTAGTCTCAAAAAAAAGGGGGGAGGGGTGGGCTGGTCTCGGTACTACTAAGAATGTAATCCACATAGTCCTCATTTCCAGGAGGGCAGTATAGTCACTGATCCTTACTCTTACTTAACACACAAGATTGACAGGTCTCTGAGTTTAAGTTCTATGCATATCAAAAGTAGCACCCAGAGGAAGGTAACTACTGGACTAGGAAAGGAGATGTCTCCTGAATGACAGGAATGCATAGAATATTTAAGCCTGAGCTTAAATATGGGCAAAGTTTGGTCATGGCCTATTTTGCCCAGATTGAGTCTATCTGGGACTATATTGCCCTGGGTTGCCTCCTTCAAGAGCACTTTTCCCTGGGCTGACTTTTTAGAGTATCTTTCCCTGGAACAACTAGCTCATCCACTCTTTTCCCATAAAATCACACAGCCTACTGAAAATGGAACTACAATTTGACCCAGCAATCCCACTACTGGGAATCTACCCAAAGGACACCAAAACACTAATTAAGAAAGACACATGTACCCGATATTTATCGCAGCTCTATTTACAATTGCCAAGATATGGAAACAACCCAAATGCCCCCAAAATTGACGAATGGCTGAAAAAGATGTGGTATAGCTACACAATGGAATATTATTCATCAAGCAAAGATGATAAACTTATGTTATTCGCAGCAACATGGTTGGAGCTAGAAGGAATCATGTTAGTGGAAATAGCCAGAAAGAAAAAGAGAAATACGGGATGGTTTCACTTATATGAGGGATAAAGGGAAAACAAACGGACAAGAAAAATTTTAAACTGCCAACAGAATTGAAGCATAGAGCAAGAGGGGGGGGGGAGTAAAATCGGGGGAGGGGGATGGCATTAGAGATAAAGATGGTTCACCGGTGACAAGGAAATGAGAAAACCTGGGGAAGACACTTAAGCTATCCATCTGTCTGTCTGTCTGTCTGTGTGATCAATTAAAAAAATGAAAAAAAAAAAAAAAGACACAGTCAAAGACTATTTGTCCATGACTAAAGGGTCATTGGCTATGCATGCCTGGACCAAACAGCCATTTTTGCCTGGACTGAGCCTGAAATTGTTTGTTTTCCCTAACCTGCCTTGTTCATGGGCCTTCTCCCATGCAGTGATGCAAAGTATCTTTACCTTGAATAACTTGCTCATCAACTATTTTTCCCTGTACCAACTAGCTCATTTTTTTTTTTGAGACTCCGTCTCACTATGTTGCCCGGGGTAATCTTGAACCCTCGGACTCAAGTGATTCTTAACCTCAGCTCCCAGGTAGCTGGGATTACAGGCCCATGTCACCGCACCTGGCTATCAACTAACTCACGGATTTGCCATCTTTGCCATCTTCTAATTGTGCCTGGTTGATCAGCCAATGACTGGGTATGCCTGAATGAACATGTCATCACTGGTTTTGCCTGTACTGATTTAGTCCTGGACTACTTTGCACCAATCTGCCTTGGACACAAACTTGTTGCCTTGTTCTGATCCAGTCAGAGTATCTTTACCTGGAATAACTTGCTCATCAGACTGTTTTACCCTGGACTGACTTGTTCATTGACGATTCCTCTCTGATCAGCCATCAGCTATTTAATACTTGGACCAATAGGCCATCATCTAGTTATGCCTTGACTAACAGTTCATTCGCTGTTTTTTACTGGGGTGACCAAGGTCCATGCTGCCTCGAACACTTTCTCCTGATGGTACCACCATCAGAGTATCTTTACCCGAAATAATTTGCGCATCCACTGTTTTTCCCTGGATATACACAGTCATTAACTACTGTCCCCTGACTGATGGTCATCGGGTATTTTTGCTTATGCTGACTGAACAGCCGTTGGTTTTTGAATGCCTAGGCTGATTCCATCATAGACTATTTTCCCCAGCTGCCTTGGACAAAAGCCCTTTCGCCCCAGATGTTTTGATGCAGCCCTTGTCTTTACCTGGAATGACCGCTCTCATTGATTGCTTTTCTCTGGACCCACGGTTCATTGACTAGTTATGCCTGACTTAAAGGCCTTTCCCATGTGTAAATTCGATCTACCCGGGGAAGATTGACCCATCGCCTTTCTTCCCTGGACTGACTTAGTCACTGACTATACCTGGCTTCCCTGCCATCAGCTATTTAATGCATGGGCTGATCAAAATTGTGCCATTTATGCCTGTACCAATTATCCATCAATGAATCAAACTGGAGAGTCGGTCATCAACTAGTCATGCCTGGAAGGGTTTGCCATCGACTAGTTATGCCTATAACATGCCTACTAGTAAACAATCAGCCATCTACTATTACTAGCCATCTACTAGCAAATCCCTGGAGTGATTCGGTTAAGGACTCTAGCTGCAGACTGCCAAGAACGTAAACCCTTCCTCCTGGCCTGCATGCACTTCAGTATCTTTACCTGGAATAACATGCTCACAGACTGGTTTTCCCTGGTCCGATACAATCATTTTCTCTTTATTGTTGACCGACCAGCCATCAGCTTTCTAATACAAGAACTGATTGTTCATTGTGCGTTTCTGCCTGGGTATAAACCTTTCACAGACTCTTTGCCGTAGGTTGCCTAGAATACGAACCCATTCTCGTAGTCTGCCACTGTCAGAATGTTTACTAGGAAAGGTTGGGTCATCTACTATTTTGAAATGCACAGACTCAGACATTGATTATCACTGTCTGATCAGCCATCGGATTTATAATGCTTGGGCTGATTGGTAGCAGAGTATTCTGCCTCAGGCTGCCTCCAAGATAAACCCTTTGTGAACTTTACTCTGGATGCCTCAACGAGAGTATTTTTAGTTGGAATGACTTGCTCATTGACAGTTTTACCCTGGTCTGACTCAATCATTGGCTACTTATCAATGATTAATCATCGGATATTTAATACATGGACTGACGGGTCATTGTGTCTTTTGTCTTGGATCATTCGTCGTGGTCTATTATTCCCTGGGTTGCCGCCTTGAACCCGAACCTGTTCCCCCATTCTGCAATTCTCAGTGTTTGTTTACCTGGACCAGGACCCTGCCATGGGCTATTTTTACCTGTATAGACTCAGTCGTTGACTATCCCTGACTGACCAACCATCGGCTTTTTATGCCGTGACTGATTGTGGCTCCCTTGGACAGTATCCCTTTCACCTGGTCTATGGGTGTAAGACTCTTTAATTGGAAAGACTTGGTTATTGAAGATTTTTACCTCAGATTCAGTCAGGGAATATTTTAGCTGGACTTACCTGCCATCAACTTTGTCTCGCTATTTTTGCCCGTGGAACCGCAGGCTCTCGTTGCCCGGGGTACCACAGACTCAAGCAATCCCCAGCCTCAGCTTCCCAGGTAGCTGGGATTACAGGCGTGTGCCACCACGCCCAGCTGTATTTTTTTTTTTTGGAACTAGGTCTCGCTACGGGCCCCAGGCAGGACTAGAACCGCGATCCCTAGCGCCGGCCTCTTCATAGGCTGAAGCTTACAGGCATGAGCCACCGTGCCCAGCCCTGCCATCGACTTTTTAATATCTGGACTCTTCTGCCCTGGCCTGCCTTGGACATAATTTCTTCTGGTCTGCGTGTATTAGAGTAACTTTACATGGAATAACTTCATCACTGACTGTTTCTCCATCATCTGACACAATCATTGGCTCTTTACTGTTGACTGATCAGCCACCGACTTTTTAATGCCTGGACTGACAGGTCATTGTGCATTTTTGTGTGGGTTGATTTGGTCCTGGACTAGGGTCAAACCTGGAACAATTGGCAATCAAATAGTCAGGGCTTAATAATTGGCCATTGATGTGTCAGGCCTGACAAACCCGGTAATCGACTCATTATGTCTGCAGAGATGAACTATCGACTAGTCTTGCCTTGAGAATCGGTGCTCACCTATTCATGTCTGTTCAGGTTACCAGCTTTTATTGGCCACCAACTAGTTATGCCTGTAAACATCAACCATCGACTACTTGAGCCTTACTCCTTCTATCCGCTCATTACGCCTGACAATATCAGACTAGTTGAGTCTGGTGAATTCTGTCATTGTGTAATTTAGCCCCATCTAATTCTGTCCTTAATATTTTGCCACAGGCTACTTCAGATAGGAAACCTCTCCCTGATCTGCTACAGTCAAAGTATATTAAGTTGGAAACACTTGGGCAGAGATTACTTGTGTCTTGCTGACGCAACTACTACTTACTGCCTTCGGCTCAGCTATCCCTTTCCTTACTTGAGCTGATTTTAGTCCCAGGGTCTCTCGCATATGAATACAGTTTTCTAATCTGTCTGCATTAGAAGTCCTTACCTGGGATCACTAGCTCATTGACCGTTCATTCACTGGATTTATAGCTGACTGATCAGTCATCGGATTTTTAAGGGATTGCGATTTTTTGTCTTGGCTCATCCTTGTGGACTATTATTCCCTGGGCTTCTGCGTTGGACACGAACCCTTCCCCCTGGCCTGTCAGTTTACCTGGGATGACTCTCCAATCGATTCTTTTTATCTGTGCGGACTCTTGTCATTCGCTGTCCTTGACTCAGCTACTGGCTTTTAATGCCTGGACTGACAAGTCATTGTCTACCAGGTGACGGCAGAGTTGAATTCTTTCTCCTGGTCTCCCTGCACCGGAACAGCTCCACCAGATATAAATAGCTCATTGACTGCTTTCCCCTGGGCAGCTCAATCATTAGCCCTCTGTCGCTAACTGATGAGCCAATGGTTTTTTAATACCTAGACTGATTGGTCATTGGTATTTTCCTGGGTTAATTCTGTCATGGACTATTTTACCCCAGGCTGCCTCAGAGTTGTACCCTTTTCCTTCACCAGTCACTGTCCGCGTGTTTACTGGAGTGGACTGGCTATCAACTGTGTTTACCAACGGATTGAGTCACTGCTGTGAATAAACAGCCATCGGTTTTTTGATGCCCTGTCTCTTTTGTCCTAGGCTGCTTCCGAAAACATCCCTTTCCCTGGTCTGAAGCAGCCAGATTATTTTTACCTGGAAAGCCTTGGTCGTCCTCAAGTTTTCCCTGTCGCGACTCAGTCGCTCGCACTGTACCCATGACTGACCAGCCATTGACTTTTTAACGCTTGGTCTATTCGGTCATGAATATTTAGCCCCAGGATACATCCAGAAATGAACTCTTCGGTTTTATCTAGCCTCAGTATTTTACTTGGAATGACTCAGCAAGAATTTTTGCCTGGAGCTATCGTCCATCGGGTAGTTAAGCCTGAACCAGCAGTCAACTTTTAGTCATTATTGGGCTGATCAGCCATCAACTCTAATGCCTGGAACAACCCGTTATTGACTAGTTATACCTTACTAATAGGCTATCGATTACTTATATCTTTTCGATCGGTTATCTACTAGATATGCTATGGAGGACTCGGTCATCGACTAATTCGTCCTGAATACATAGGCTGCTGACTAGTATGGCTGGTGCAGTCTCTCGCTGTGTAGTTTAGTCCCAGCTGATTTTGTCATTAATGTTTTGTCACAAGCAACCACAGAGAAGAACCCTCTCCCTGGTCTGCCACTGTCAGAATATATTAAGTTCGAAGCACCTGGTCAGCGATTACTTGTATCTTGCTGACTCAGCCATTTACCCCGGACTGCTCAGCCATCAGCGTTTCGACGCCTGGACTGATTCGGTCAAGGACTGTTTTCCCCCAGGTTGTCTCTGATACGAGTCCTTCCTCTGGGTCCGCCTCCACTGGCGTATCTTTACCTGGAAAAACTTGCTCAATGCCTGTTTTATCCTGGTCCGACTCAATCATTGGCTACTTATCGACCATCTCCTTGTTATGTCTGGAGTGGTCATTGATTGACTTATTTTGCTTTGGCTGATTTGGCTGATTTGCTCCGGGCTTCCTCGAACATGAACACTTTTTCAGGTGCTGGTCAGTGTATCTTTCCCTGAATTGAGTGACTTATCAACTTTTTTTTCTGGAATGACTCACCCACGGACTATTTATCCTTGACTCTGGCTGTTTATGCCTGGCCTGATCGTCCACGCCGTTGTGACAGCACCGACTGGCTGCTGCTTAGCTTTATCTGGGCTGGTCGTTCATCGCCTGTTTCGCCCTCGGAGGCCTCATTCATGAACATTTTCCCCTGACTCAGTCAGAAAATCTTTACCTTGAGTGATTCGCTCGTTGACTCTTTTCCTGGAATGACTCCGAGATTCACATTAAATCCCTGACTGATGGGAGATCGGTCATTTTTGACTGGATTGATCGTCCAGAGATTATTTTTGCCTGGACTAAGGTGTCTTCGACTTGTTGTACCTTGACTCATCTGTGTTTGACTATTTATATCTAGACTTAGTGACCATGGACTCTCTTGCTCCAGGTGCAGAGCGGAAAGGATGATGACAAGAGCCAAAGCAAGCTGAGGCTCTTGGAAGTGAGTCCTTGAGACCATGTTATCACTGCCACGCTCTGGATAGGTGTTCTGAGCCTGTTTCTGGAACAGGCTTCACAAGTTCTCAGGCTGGAAGAAGCCCTCCTTGGACACACAGAGATCCTTTGTTTACAGCTAGGGAAACTGAGGCTGGCCACCTGTTGCTGGCTGGGACCCTTGTTCTGTCTATCTCCCACCTGCCAACCCAGGAACCCCTTCCTCCCTGGACATCCCAGCTAACTTCAAAGTCCAAATAGGGATGTAGGAGGTGGGAGTAAGTGCCCCCTGCCTGGCACTCTCTGCCTGGGACTGAGCCCCCAGTTTTGGGCATACTCAGTTCTGCAGGCGTCACTCCTTTCTGACTCTAGTGTACACCAGAATCATGGAGGGGTGGCTGGAGGTACAAGCCCCCCCGGCCCCCTCCATCAGAGGCTGCTCCTGGGCCTACTGAGTCTCCTTCCTCTACCCTCTGTGTTCTGGAGTGAGCTGGCCTCCCTTGCTGGAGGCTGGGATCTCCTGAAAGCTCTCCTCCCTATAGGGGTAGCTGGGAGGGGATCAGCTTCACTGAGCTCAGAGGGCCCTGGGCAAGGGGTAAGGGAATAATGAGCATTCACACTTCTCATCAGCCCTTGAGCCATTGTGGG
>PVHY01012312.1:0-44980 GCA_004024945.1 Uropsilus gracilis | reverse complement strand
TTTTTTTTTTTTTTTTAAGAGACTAGGCCTCGCTATTTTTGCCCATGGCACTGCAGGCTCACGTTGCCCAGAGTACCACAGACTCAAGCAATCCCCAGCCTCAGCTTCCCAGGTAGCTGGGATTACAGGCGTGTGCCACCACACCCAGCTATTTTTTGGGACTAGGTCTCGCTGTGTGCCCCAGCTGGACTTGAACTGCGATCGCTGTTCCTGGCCTTGGCTTCCTAGGCTGCCACCTACAGGCATGCGCCACCATGCCCGGCCTTGTTTTGTGACTTTTAAAGCTTCTATATATTATCTCTTTTGAACTATGTATCAGTTCTGAAAGTGAATATATCTGCATTTTGCAGAGGAGGCTGCTGAGACTTGCTGAGATTCAGGCTCTGAATGTCAAAAATTGATGAATAGTTAGAAGTGATTTCATTACTAAACTGAGACTTTATGGTTCAATTTTTGAAGGTACTACCTAGAATAATACAAAAAGAAAATAATCAAAAATTGGGGTGGGGTTTACTGTAAAGACTAAAGGATAGTTTAAATGAAACTGGAAGGTCTTGCAGGGATATAGAGTGTAGAGTGTTCCTGGAAAACTTAATGCAATACAAGAGCACAACTCTAATAAGTCACTGGGTAGTTGGATTACTACAGCAACATAGCTTACTGCTATCTGCTTAACTCCCTCCAAATATTTCTACTCAAATATGTTTCAAACTTTAGAATTGAAGTGAACGTAAGAGACCATTGAATCTGACCCTTTATAATTTGATGTCTGTTTTACCTTGACTGCCAAAGAATGATAGGTAAAACTGAATAAGCATCTAATACAAAGCTCTTTGCATATTTTCTTTGAAGTATAGAGACCTGTATAATGTAGTGATAGTTTCTGTTTGAGAAAACTAAGTTAAATCACCAGTATCTTAATTGTGTTAATAAAAAAGCACTGATAACTAAAAATACCTGCACAAGTTTTAGACCCACTGTGAACATGTTCATCTTGAGTCATCAAATGCTTTTTAGTTAAATTTCACTCTGTCCTAGATACTGTGTCATTTATTTAGGATATAAAACTCAAAAAGTAACCCCTGGTGTTTTTTAAAACTGAGAACCTAATATTTTTCCACTTCCCTGTAAGCCTCATGTTTGGGTGTTTTACCCTGAAATTGCATTTATTAAACTAGTTTTCCCATTTAGAAAATAAATTGACCATATCTTAACATAATGGTTGGCATTATATTATGTTGGCAATATATACTGCCAGAATAGTCTTATCTCAGTAAAGTATGGGGTTTTTTTGAGGTGATTTCTTTTTTTAAATCTAAAAGTACCTCATGAATTCCCTTTCTTAAATTCCCCTGAAGACTTGAGTATCTCATGTCACCCCTGAATAAGATGTCCTTTCCAGGCTTAACATTCTGATTGTTTAATACTTTTTCAAAAGCAAGCCAGGCACAGTGGCGCGTGCCTGTAAGCTTCAGCCTATGAAACGGCCGAGGCTAGGGATCGCGGTTTGAGTCCCGCTGGGGGCATGTAGCAAGACCTAGTTCCAAAAAAATAGTGGGGCATGGTGGTGCATGCCTGTAGTCCCAGCTACCTGGGTAGCTGAAGCTGGGGATTGCTTGAGTTCGTGGTACCCCGGGTATTGTGAGCCTGTGGTTCCATGGGCAAAAATAGCGAGACCTAGTCTCAAAAAAAAAAAAGAAACCCTTTTGAAAGGGTTTTTTAATCTATCCCTGTTTATTTATTAGGTTATGCAATTAAAATGGAACTATTTTATCCTAGAAAACTAACTCTGGTGTTTTAGGATAAAAAGAATCTGTGTCCCTAGAACACATCATATTTGAAAATCAAATTAACGTGATTATTGTGTAGATCATTCGGTAGACGCTGGCAAAATTTTAGTTAATTTTTGTAGTGCTGGAAATTTGAATTCTACTTTGAGTAGAAAAAAATTTAATTTTTTTGAGACAAGTAGATGTCCATTTTTTTCTCAGGAAATGTTTCTGAAAGTTGCATATGATTACTTGATTACTGTCTTAATAAGTGAAACTGCATTTAAATCATAGAGTCCCATTTTGAATAGTTTTGCATATCATAATATTCATCTTCCTAGTTTTATGTATTTGTGATTTTCACATGAATTTGAGTGCTTTAAAAAAAAGAATAAATTTAAAAGATATCAGATCAGATGCTTGGCCTTTGTCAGTTTCATTGCCTTTTGGAAGTAGATTTTGTGAGCTTTTGAAGGATTTATATTCACTTCTGCTTTGTTTGGGCTGGTCTTTTTTAAAATAAATTTTAATATTTGTTGTTGAATGAATCTCAGTGAGGAGAAAGGCAGCAGAGGTAAATTGTTGTTTTACATCTGTTGACTGGTGTGGTGGCGCATACCTGTTGTCCAAGTGCTGGGCGGCAGAGGCCTCAGATCGCTTGAGTTCACAGGTTCAAGTCTACCCCAGGCAACATAGTGAGACCTGGTCTCAAAAAAGCAGCCGGGCGCCGTGGCATGTGCTTGTAATCCCAGTTACCTGGAAGGCTGAGGCTGGGATCGCCTGAGTTTGCGGGACTACCCCAGGCAATATAGTGAGACCTAGTCTCAAAACAAACAAAAAATAGAATCCACTTCTTGGTGAAACTGTTTAAAATTTTGATTTGGAAAGTGAGTATCAGTTGTTTTTCCATCACATGAATGGCAATTTGTAGATTTGATGTATTTTCTCTTTCCCTTCTCCATTTGATGGGTTCATAGTCACATAGTCATAGCATCAATAATTCTTAGAGAGAACACTTTTATCTTTTTTTTTTTTTCTTTTTGAGACTAGGTCTTGCTGTTTTTGCCCATGGAACCACAGGCTCACGTTGCCTGGGGTACCACAGACTCAAGCAATCCCCAGCCTCATCTTCCCAGGTAGCTAGGATTACAGGCACGCGCCACCATGCCCAAGTATTTTTTTGTAACTAGGTCTCACTACATTGCCCCGAGCGGGACTCGAACTGTGATCCCTGGTCTCGCCTGTGGCTTCCTAGGCTGCCGCTTACCGGCATGCGCCACCATGCCCGGCCTAGAACAGTTTCTTTAAGGATAGGAAGGATAGTGATTAGCATTCACAATGAAGTGATAATTTCTTTGGGATGAAATAAACAAAAATGTTCTTAATTTAATAGATTTTAAGAAACATTTTCCCTTCTTTATACAAAACCAAGAAATAGGGCACCTGGATTAAGTTCAGTTAGTTCACAGAAGTTGAGTTTCTTAGAGATTATCATATTAGCACACATTCCTTTGTTACCTGCCTTTTAAAAAATCATCATTCTAAGTTGTTACTCAGGTGTTCTACAGTGGTAACTTTTGTGATAAGATTTCTTTTTTGGCTGGGCATGGTGATGCATGCCTGTAAGCTGCAGCCTAGGAAGCTGCAGCTGGGGCCAGGGATCATGGTTCAAGTTCTGCCGGGGGCATGTAGCGAGACCTAGTTCCAAAAAAATATAGCTGGGTGTAATGGCGCCTGCCTGTAATCCCAGCTACCTGGGAAGCTGAGACTTGGTATTGCTTGAGTCTGTGGTACCCCAGGGAACGTGAGCCTACGATTCCACAGGCAATAGTGAGACCTAGTCTCAAAAAAAAAAAAGAGAGAAAGATTTATTTTTTATCAGTAAATTTACAGTTTTTTTTCTTCTTTTTGTTTTTAAATGCTACAGCCGCTTTCTATTTGTATTATTCAGTATTTTTCCACTTTACTTTTTTCCTTGGTCTGAGCAGTCTTTGATAATTGGAATAAATTATTACTTGACCCAGGCAGGAGGATAGCCTTCGTATTGTTTTGAAAGCTGGAGTTACCTCTCGATGGACTATTTATAAATGTGACAGTCCTTTAAATGCCACTTTCTTTGGACTTTCTGATCGCTTTCAAAACTTCACTTTGTTGTGCAAAAAATGCTGGTTTGTCTGGGAAGATTTCAGTAGAAGAAATCAAAGTTATAAGGAAAGCTGCTTCAAATTTTATTCACTCATAATAGAATTCAAAGGCACATAGTTTTCCAAGCACTGAAAAGCTAAAGTTATATTTCAGACTTTGTATTTATATTTTTCAATAACGTCTTGAAGTATTTCCCTGCCCCACACTCGCTAAATCTCTCCTCAGAATTCACTTAGTAAAGTAGGTGAAGTAGGTACTAGTGAGTAGTTAAGTGAAATTAGAAGTAGTTCTTTCATTTTAATATTTCCTGATCCACTGCGTTATTAAAGACAAGGTTGTTCATGTTCTCAAGTGGCAGCACAAAAATCTCACACCCTGGTCTGACCAATGTGAAAGCAACTTGGAGCACAAAGTGTCCTTCCTCTGTCCCCAGCTGAAATTGGGGGAGGGACAAAAAGTCCAATTGTTACTTTACCCCATCCCATCTGCCTGCTAAAAGGCCTATTTCCTACCCTAATGGTTTCTGCCTAACAAATGGTGTTTCTTTTTTACAGCATTATGATCCTGGACTTGTTGTGGTGATGGTAAACTTAGCAGTGGTAATTTTTTATTTTCAGACTGAATTACTCCTTTTGTCATCAGTGCACCAATATGTTAGGCTTACTTTCTCTGTTGTAGCCTTCATCCTTCTGCTTGGTCTTTTTCATTTTCCTTTCCTTTCCTTATGCAACTTGTCTGATCCTTGTTCATTAAAGGATAATGTTAAGAAGGGATGTATCTATGTTAGAACTGCCAAAAGAATCAGTTAAAACATTAAATTCTAATACTGTCAAAACTTGATTTCCCCACAATGTAATGGGCACTAGCACTTGCTACTGCAATTTATAAATAAATCAAAACAAACTTTGACTGCCTTAGAAGGCAAAAGTACTAATGCAGAGTTTATAAACAGGGGTTTACAGAGGTAATGAATTTATACCAAAACTTTCTTGCTTTTTGCAAAATAAATTCTGATAGACCAAAAACAGTACGAAAATAAAAAAAGCAAATTCTTTTGACATTTTCTCTCAATTCTTTTATTGAACCATTTGTTTTTACCAGTAAATCCCTGATTGAGACGTTATGAAAGTGATATTGCATATTGCACCTAGGAAGTCATTTTTATAACCTGTCTTTAATTTGGTCCTTTTGCTAAAGATTGCAGTCACTGCTTATTTATTATACCATTGGGCATAAGATAGTAATGCGTTTTCATTTTGTTTGACTGGCTGTCTTTGGTAGTATCTAAATGGAAGGCTATATTTTAGAACTTTTTCTAGCATGAACTCTTCTTTCTTTACTTAAATATATTTTTACTGTAATTTTTTGGATTATCTCTCTACTACCTAAAAAATAATGGCATATTGGTGATAAGTAAACTTACAGATTTGTTTTTCTTTACTTTTTAAAGACAAAAACAAGCCGGGCACAGTGGCGCATGCTCTTAAGCGCAACCTAGAGCACGGTTAAGACTAGGAATTGCTTGAGTCCACGGGTTCAAGACACACCTGGAGCAACATAGCGAGACCTAGTCTCTAAAATAGCTGGGTGTGGTGGCGCATGCCTGTTATCCCAGCTACCTGGGAAGCTGAGGCTGGGGATCACTTGAGTCCTTTGTACCCTGGGCAATGTGAGCCTGCAGTTCCCCGGGCAAAATAGCGAGACCTAGTCTCCAAAAAGAGAAGAAGAAAAAAAGAAAAAAATAATAAATCCCACAAAATATAGAGCAGTGGATACAAGCCAGTCACTTTGAAAATAGTTTTTCTCCAGGTCCAAACCTAGTCGTGATCATGGTTTTTACTTGTTTTTTTTTTTTTTTGTTGTTAAAACCTCAGATTTAGTCTGATAAAGAGTTCAAATTTTTAGCCCAAAGGTATAATATATATGTGTGTATAACAACAACAGCAGCCAACAACTACAAAAAAAAAAAAAAAATTGTTTACAGTAGCCTAAGTGAAATGATGAGGGAAGTAAACATTGTGTTTTTTCACTAAAGGTGTACAACGGATAAGGTAAGTCCTCTTTTCAGTGGGCTTACATCACAAACAGCGCAAGTTGTGATGTAAAACAGCTGTGGTAGTAAAGTGCTTGTCTGCCCCATTTTGCTTTGTTTGGCTGGTTATGAGTGGATTAAATATACATTTTAAAAATTCTCCAGCATAGATTGATTAGTTTAAAGTCAATTTTCTTCGCAACTAGTCCTTTTCACAGCTTACCGATTACTACAGCCAGTGTTAAATACACTCTGTTCTTACGGACAACTAAATTAACTGAAGCTTTTATTTAAAATTTTCATGACCCTACTTAATTTTAAAGCATCTTTTGAAAATGAAAAAATCATTAAACATAGTGACTTACAGTTACATTTTCCAACATCAGCAACAACTAGTTTGAAACTAGTTTTTTGATTTAAGCATGTCTGGTTAAGATATTACCAGTTTTTAAAGTGTGTGTGGGAGGGTATCAGTGGACAGTAAAAGTGAAGTGATTCTTGAAGGAAGTTATTGGGGTTCTTAAAAAAGGAATATCTAAAGTTTTTTATTTTAAACCTCCTGGTGTCATTGCTTAAAAGTGCTTTGCATTATTAATTTGATTTTGCAATAGTAATCTGTAATTAATTACCAACTGGAGGGTAACCCAAGGTGGTTAGTTGGATTTAAACTGAGAAGCAAGTTTGGTTGTAAGCTGTGAGAATGGCTTGTGTTTGGTTCACTGTAGCTTTCTGGTCTCTGCACTCCAAGGCAAGATCTCTAACCACCCAACCCACTGTGTAAAGTGAGCTGTTGACTTAGCTTTGCATCTTACCTTGATTATGTGTTCCTGTTACAGGGAGAACAGATCCTATTCCCATTGTTGTCAAGTATGATGTCATGGGCATGGGCCGCATGGAAATGGAGGTAAATTGATCTCTAGCTCATATGTGTTACAGCTTATTTAAAATTGGTATTCATTCCAAATTCAGATGCTAACACAAGAATGTATTTATTAGATAAAATACAGTTTTAGTATCTTCCTTTGGAAATTAAAAGTATTTTTACACCCTCATTTACTGCTGCCTTTGAAGCAAATTGGTGATAAATAATGCCAGACATAAACCCACACCCTGTATTCCTTTAGTAGAGGATGTTGCTCAAGTTTTGAAATATTTGTTGTGATAGATATTTTGCCCCTGTAGAACTGTGTATAACTGTTGTCTACAAAATCTGCTTTCATACCATAAAACATTTTCTCCATTTACTTTTTAATTCTTTGGTATTGAACATTGAATAAAGTAAATCTGTTATCAACAAATGTGCCAGCTGGGAACCAAGGATAGCTATTTTCTCTGTGGGGTGACAATAAAACAACAGATAACTGGGCAAATACAGTAATTTTATTTTTATACAATACTTAGTTGTATACATGACTTTTAAAAATAGTTAGTTGGAGGTGCTTTAGAATTTAAGATTAATGATGTCTATTTTTGTTAAGCTTGATTATGCTGAAGATGCTACCGAACGGCGCCGTGTCTTAGAAGTAGAAAAAGAAGACACAGAAGAATTGAGACAGAAGTACAAGGTATTATATAAAGCCTTTCTTGCATGCTTGGCACTCACACTGAAAGATGTTCATTTTTGTTGAAAAGGATCTCTGTTGACAGCATTTGTTTGACATTTGGTAGTAATATCAGGTTTTTGTTATTATTGATATTTACTATTAGTAGATCTGTAGAGATTGTAATATCGACTTTGTAAATATTTAGGGAATATCACAGTGTTTGAAAATACAGTGCTTGGGACATAGTAGGCATTAGTAACAGTATAGATTATTAATTAAGAGCCTTTGATAGGTTGTTACTTATTAAGACTTTTTCAAATGGATGAGTTATTTTAAGAATAATAACAATTGAGAGCTTCAGTAATTTCCTTTTAAAGGACTAGTTATAGAAACTTGCAGCTTAGAACATGTGAAGTTATTTTTCAGAAAAGACTGACCAGAGAATAAGATGCAGTAGCATGCCCAGTCAAAAAAGATTGACCAAAAAAAAGGAAAAAGATTAACCAGAAAATAAGATGTTGTAGTATGTCATGTAAAGATAAATTTGAAAGTCAGAAACAGGGTTAGTTAAGATTATCATATAGAAACTGATTTTGTCATAATAGTCAAGGTGGGAAGAAAGAAAAGGGAGTATTTTTAAAAGTTCATTCTATATTAAAATATATGTAAAGTGAAAATTGATAGAGCTATAAGGAGAAATTTTTTTGTTTGTTTTTTAATATTTTATTTTGTAATTGTCGTACAACATTGATTATGTTTGCATGGTTGTATTATTCACCCCATTCTTACTGCAACCCTCCCCATTCCACTCCCTCTCCCCTCTGGTCACTCCAACACCTCTTGCTGCAAGCTTTTGGACTGTGTCTGGCCCACGGGACCCTTCCCTTTTGTTTTCAACCATGTCCTCTATAAGGAGAAATGTTATATCCTTCATATTAGTGGGAGATTTTGTATAGTCCCCAGGAATTGCTAGAAGCAAAGAAAAAAAAGAAAAACAGCAAATATATTTGGAAATGTTAAACAGTGCAATTAACAGATTTCATCTAATAGTCAATAAGTGTATACCCAACAACTTTGAAAATAAAAAACTTTATTAAAGAATTATTATTATTATTATTATTATTATTATTATTATTATTATTATTATTATTATTATTATTATTTTGAGACTAGATCTCACTATTTTGCCCAGGGAATTGCAGGGTCACCACAGACTGAAGCGATCCCCAGCCTCAGCTTCTCAGGTAACTGGATTACCAGTGCACACCACCACACCCAGCTTTTTTTTTGGGACTAGGTCTTACTATGTTGCCCTGGGCGGGTCTCGAACCCATGGACTCAAGCATTTCCTAGTCCCGGCCTCGTTCCATCAACTGCGCTTAAAGGCATGGGCCATTGTGCCTAGCCTTAGAAAATTTATTTAAACAAAGATTTTTTTTGTCCTATTCTTGTTCATTTACCAAGCGTCAGCAAATTTCAAAGAACTAATATCAAGTCATTAAAGCAGTCAGTTTTTTGTTTTTTTTTTTTTTAAGTAGGAAAACCATGTATTTGGACACTAAGAAACCCATTTTTATATGACACATTAATGGAAAGAAATTATGGTGGTAATTGGAAATTGAACTGGAAGATAAAAATACTACATATCAAAACTTACAGGGCAGATGAAAGTAGTGTGGTATTTGATAGCAAGTACATATTCTCAACTGCTTGTTATAAAAAAAATGACAGAAAATAAATGAAATAGGCATTCCTCTAAGAAAGAATAAGTTATCGAAAGGATAGCAAAATAAAACTCAGAAATACAAAAGGAATAATAAAGGTAAGAACAGAAATGAAGTAGAAAACAACATACATTAAAAGCAAAGGTTATTTCTTTTATATACTTGTGATAAGTAAGAAAAAAAAAGAACATAGAAAACCAGTTTAGTAGAGAAATTAGAGGACATCGTTGTAGGTGTAACAGACAGTAAAGATAAAAATGTTAATGGACTAACTTTATGCAATTACATTTTAGTGGGCAAATAAAATATGTGACTTGGGAAAGTAGAACTCGGGGAAATAGAAAATGTGAATAATTCTATAATTATAATATATATAAATGGAATCTGTAATGAAAAAAATTCTTCCATAATACCCAAGTAACTTCAGTCTTAACTGGAAGTTTCTAATTTTCCAGAAAATTAAAAGTGAAGAAAAAATCTACCTCTCATTTAGGATGCATACTGAGACAAAAGGGCAATATGAGAAAGATAATTAAATGACACTGATCTATGATATAGTTGCATAGTTTCATTTTACTTTTTTTGTGGTGAGCAATTTAATCAGCCTTAGATTCAAACAATGTCTTATTGGGCTTTTTGAGATATCCTTGGGTTACAAAAGTCCCTCCCTCCTCTCTCTTTCCTTATCCTTCAAGAAAGCCATGGAAAAATCTTAAAACACAAATGAGAAACAATTTAGAATATATTATATACAAATTATCCCAGGAATGCAAGATTGTTTTAATATTAGAAATAATTTATATAATCAATCACATTAAAACATAAAAGGGAAATTTTATATAGTTGTCTCAGTAGATATCCCAAAAAAGCACTCTGTAATATAAGTTAAACATCCATTCATGATGAACGATCTTGTTAAACTTGATAATGGAAAGACCTTCCTTAATCATATTGAATGTCTCCAAAAGCTACATTTGGGAACATCATACTTAATATTGAAGAGTTGAAACCTTTCTTTTCTTTTTTTTTTCTTTTTTTTTTGTTGTTGTTGAGACTAGGTCCCGCTATTTTTGCCCGTGGAACTGCAGGCTCATGTTGCCCAGGGTACCACAGACTCAGGCAATCCCCAGCCTCAGCTTCCCAGGTAGCTGGGGTTACAGTCGTGCACCACCATGCTCAGCTATTTTTTTTGGAACTAGGTCTCACCACGTGCCCCAGGCGGGACTCGAACCGTGATCCCTAGCCCCGGCCGCTTCATAGGCTGAAGCTTATAGGCACCAGCCACCGTGCCGGCCAAAACCTTTCTTTTTAAGGTTTGGAGATCTGACAAGGATGTTTGCTCTCACTGTTTCTAATACTGTGCTGGATGTCCTAAGCAGAAACAATGCTGTAAGAGATGAAAGAAAAAGACAAAACCTTATTTGCAAGTATGATGTTGTGCTTAGACAACCAAAAGAATTTATAATACAATTTAGTAGAATACTAGGTACAGAGTCAAAATATAAATTTGTAGGAGATGGGGCAGGACAGGGGAAAATATATATGTATATATAAATTTGTGTATATAGCAATAGAGAAAATGAGCATTACAAGATGTCATAATTTGTAATAGCCAAAAAATTTAAGGCACCTATTAGCAAATCTAATGAGCTATGGAGGACTTAGAGCAAAAATTCTAAAACACTGAGAAACGTTAAAGAATAGTAAATAAAATAGATAGTAAATGAGAAGTGAGTTTGTTTTGTTTTGTTTTTAAAGAAACTAGGTCTTGTTATGTTGCCCGGGGTAGTCCCGAACCCACGAACTCAAGTGATACCTAGCCTCAACCTCCCAGGTAGCTGGGATTGGTACATGCCACCATGCCCAGCTATTTTTTTGAGACTATGTTGCCCAGGATAGTCCCAAATCCATAGACTCAAGTGAACCCTAGCCTAAGCCTCACAGGTAGCTGGAATTAATAGGTGCGCTCCACAGCGCCTAGCTAAAAAGTGAGATCTTTAATGATGTGTTCATGGACTAGGAGGATCATTATTGCAAAAATATGTCCGTCCATGCCCCCGCCCCTCCAATTTTCCTGTATTTTCAAAATCTAGTCAAAGATTTTGTATGTAATTTGAAAAACTGATTTCCAAATTTATATGGAAAAAAAAAACAAATGTCCAAGAAGAGTCAAAGTGATCTTACAGTACAAAATAGACTTGCTTTAACAGCTATCAAAACATATAATAAAGCTGTGCTATTTATTTAAAAGATGTGGTTTTGCCACAAATAGAGCAATAGAACAGAAAAGGGAAACTAGACACACTCTTTTATCTGTTTAACCACTTGGTAAGACAAACCTGGTTTTGCTGGTATGCGGGGGCAGGGACAGAGTAAACTTCTCAGGTGGGAAGGGAAGGCAAAAGCAGAATGAACGTTTCAACAAAAGATCCTGAGATGATTTGTTCCTCATATGGCAAAATATGAGCCATACAATAATCAACTGCAGATGTATGAAAGCTATAAGAAGAAGAAAAAGCATGAAAGATTTTTAAATATAATATAACGGAGTCTTCTAAGCTGTACCTGAGTTACCATTTACTTATTTTTCTTTTTGTTGATATTCTAACATTTTATTATGGAAGTTGAAAGAACTATACAGTGGGTACCCTTAACCATCACCTTTATTCAACATTTATAGTTTTGTTTTGTCTTTTTTTAAGAGACTAGATCTCGCTATGTTGCCCGGGGTAGTCCTGAACCTGCGGACTCAAGTGACCCCTAGCCTGAGCCTCCCAGGTAGCTGGGATTACAGGCACGCGCCACTACACCCACCTGTTTTTTTAGAAACTAGGTCTTGCTGTGTTGCCTGGAGTAGTCTCGAACCCATGGACTCAAGCGGTCCCTGGCCTGTGCTGGGATTACAGGCGCTGCCACCACTCCCGGCTAATATTTATAGTTTAATTGCATATCGACTTTTTAAGAAAACAGTTTTGTAACAGACTTCTCCTGTCTTGCCTGTGGCTTCTCTTAGCAGTATATTTCAATAACTTTGCCTTTTTTGCTCTTGGAAAAGAAACCTTTTGCTCTTGGGGGGAAAAATAGCAAAATGATTGTTTGTTTGTTTTTTGAGACTAGGTCTCGCTTTGTTGCCCAGGGAACCACAGGCTCACCTTGCCCAGGGTACCACGAACTCAAGCAGTCCCCAGCCTCAGCCTCCCAAGTAACTGGGATTATAAGCATACACCACCATGCCTAGCTATTTTTTGAGACTAGGTCTCACTATGATGCCCCAGGCGGGTCTCAAACCCACAGACTCAAGCAATTCCTAGCTTAACCTTGCTTTGTAGGCTGTGATTAAAGGCATGTGCCACTGTGCCCACCCTGTTTGTGTTCCTTTTTAAAAATATTCTATATAGTCAAATTCAAATCTATCATCTGTATCTGTAGTACTGCTTTCTATATGTGTTTTTCAGTTTTTGCTTCTCAGTTTTGTGGTTTGTCTTGTGGTCTGCAACTTTGTCATTTTCTGTGGAAGTTTCATATGTCTTGTATTTTAGAGAGAGTCTTTATAGAGTGATTCCATATGTGCTTTTGCTAGCAATTGGACTCTTTAGCTGGAGACCTGAGGACTTCATAAGAACTGGTTTACAAATGTTAATACCTGAACTAAGGGTTTCTCCTATGAATAGACTATATAAATTCTTTAACTCAACCAGTGACTCCGATCTGAAATTCCAGCTTCTTATATGTGATCCTTCCCTCTTTATACCCTGATAGTTGGTAGATTCTTTGCTCATTTCAGCAGACAGTGGGTGATTATTTTGTGTAGTCTTTCTAGTTCCTATTTAAAGAATGGAAACAACCCTTCCTATTTCTGACTTTTCACGAGGAGAGCTTTAGTAGCCTGAGGTCCTCAGGCCTCAGTCTTTATGTACTGAGAGCTCAGCTATAGAAATTTTGTATTTGTTTTTTTTTAATCTAAGTGATTTTTTAAAGTTCAAATAGTGTATATATATATATATATATATTTTTTTTTTTTTCACATCATTGTAGTTCCTGGGGGTCACCCACCACCTCCCTTCCCTGATCACTCCCACTCATCCCTCCCCCAGCTGTGTACTGTAGTTTGTTAGTTTGTTTTGACTTTTTCTCCTGAACTTTTGTTTTCCTATGTTCTATATATTAGTGAAACCACTTGGTTTCTTTTTCTTTTTGACTTGTTTCTGCTAATAGGATTTCTTCTAGGTACATCCATGTTACCATAAAATCATAAAATGTTTTGGGACATTTGGGTTATTTCCATGTCCTTGCAATTATAAATAGTGCTGCAATAAACATCCGAGTGTAGGTGTCCCTTTGTACCCACATTGAGGTCTCCTTTGGGTACATTCCCAGAAGAGTGATCGCTAGGTCAAATGGTAGTTCCATTTTTATTAGTTTGAGGGTCCTCCACACTACTTTCCATAGTGGCTGGACCAGTTTACATTCCTACCACTAGTGTTCTTTTCTCTCCACATCCACGCCAGCATTTGTTGTTGTTGGCTGTTTTTTTGATGTGGGCCATTCTTACTCTGGTATAAGGTGGTATCTCATTGTGGTTTTGATTTGCATTTCCCTGATCACTGGTGACATTGAGCATTTTTTCATGTGCCTGTTGGCCATTTGTATTTCCTCTTTGGAGAAGTGTCTTTTTAGTTCTTTCCCCCATTTTCTGATTGGTCTTCTTGTTGTTTAGTTGTGTGGGTTCCTTGTGGATCTTTGTTATTAAACCCTTATCACTCTTGTGGAGGACAAAAATTTTTTCCCATTCAGTTGGGCTTCTTGTCTCTTTTACTGTACAGAAGTTTCTTAGTTTGATGTAGTCCTGTCTGTGTATGTTTTCCTGTTCTATTTTTTTCAGAATTATATCAAGGTGAAATCTCCTTCCTTTTCTCCTTTCCTGTTCTCTCTCCTTCCTACCCCTTTTCTGACTTTAGCACTTTTCACAGACTACTTTATCCATGGTCACTAAACAGATCTACTTTGCTAAATCTAGTAGTCCTTTTAAAATTCCTAGTTAATTCCATATTTTGGTTCTTGGCATTTAATACAATTGACTCCTCTTTTAGAAACACTTTTTTTTTTTTTGAAGATAAATTTTGTTTGTTGAATTATTTATAGTTTATACTGGGGAAAAAGAGGAGACTACCTGTTTGTATAGTGCATCCGGCGTAGTGACTGGCACGCAAGTACTCAGTATATATGAGTTGAATAAATTCCGTCATGGAAGAAGACAGAGTTAGTTAGTACACTATTCAATATATAAGCATTTTAAAGAATACACTTTAATTTTTCAAGTAAAATGTTTATATTAAATGAGTAATAAATAATGAAAAGCCAGGTAGCCGCATAATATTATACATTAGATTTTAAGACCCTTTTCTCTCCCCCAATAAATTATTTCTTTTAGTACTCTTTGAGGAGGTAAAACAGGAATTATTTATCCCATCATTTCCTGATGAAAATACTTACTCAAATTTGGAGTCAGCTCTGAACGGTACTATTTGTGAGACCCTTTCCATTCCTGCTGTCACTCGTTTTTTTCTTCCTAATTCCTTTGTCATAATTGTTCACCAAAAGCCTATTCCTGGTATAAATACTTGCATTCTTCATTTCAGCATTTTTTACAATAGTGTGGTTGTGACTGGTGTAGATTCAGTGGACTTTCAAAACTGCCAATTATTCCTTTCATATGCTGAGATATCTCTCACTCTCTCTTAGCTATCACTCTCAAACATTGGTTCTCAGGCCCTTATCTTCCCTCAGTCATCTTCCCCTTTCTTTACCCTCCCTTACTCCTGCTAGAAAAACTAGCAAAAAGAATATAAGACCATCAGATGGAAGGGCTATGCAAATAATATTTCCTGAATTATTTTATGGGTTGAAAATATATGTAATACATGAAATTTTATAAATATTTAAGATCTATGCATTTTTATTTTCAAGTCTATAATCTCACTGTATAATTACACAAATCTATCAACTACATCTTTTGAATTGAAATGTCATTTTGATCATTTTATTTTATATTTTATATTTTTATATTTTTATTTATTTTTTTAGAGACTAGGTCTCACTATGTTGCCCAGGGTTGTCTTGAACTTGTATATTCAAGTTATCCCTAGCCTCAGCCTTCCTAGTAGCTGGGATTACAGGCACGTGCCACCATGCCCGGCTTCATCATTTTAAATGTAGTTGATTATTACTTCTACTTTAACCACTGTTGTCAGGTGTTTCTTAATTTACAAGTTTGTATCTGGCTATATTTATAGTTGTTTTCTTGATTTCTAACTTAAGTATAGTACAGAAAATAATATCACTTGTTTAAAATGTACTGACATGACCTGTTAAATGTTCTGTGTTTACCTGAAAAGAATATGTATCTTCCAGCTGTTGCGTGCAATTTTTTGTATATTCTATTTGTTTGAGACTACTAATTGTTTTAATTGGCTATATATATTTTTTGATGCTTACATTTTTTTAAATTTATTTTTATTTTTTTAATAATTTAAAGAAATTTTTGTGGGAAGAATACATAGTACAATACCATAATTACAAAATTATAACCACGCAAAATAATATATTATTTACTGATGTGTGATTTGAAAGTTTCAAATACCACTGGCATGGCAAACATCAGATCCAGTGTACTAATTATTATTTCTGGAAATATATAATGGGAAATAGGATAGAAGAGATAATCCACAGAGAATGTCAACTATCTCTGTGATGGTTGTTCTTTTTTTTTAATTTAATTTAAAATTTTTAATTTGCATATATATGTGTATTTTTATTTATATTACATTATTGCATTATTGTGTACCCTGGAGCTTTCCCACTTCACTAACACCTGTTAACTATCCTGATCTTTTGTGCTCTTCACCTCCCCCACCTTCTTCCCCCTCCTCCTCTCTCACTCCATTGTTCATTCCCATTGGTTGTTTTTATTTTTTTCTTGTTCATTTGTTTGTTTTCCCCTATATCCATCATATAAGTGAGACCATCCTGTATTTCTCTTTTTCTTTTTGACTTATTTCTGCTAATATGAATCCTTCTAGTTCCATCCATGTTGCTGCGAATGACGTTTGTCCTCCTTGATGGATGCATAGTATTCCATCATGTATATGTACCACATTTTTTTAGCCAATCATCTGTTTTGGTAATTGGCTATATCTTTAATAAAATTTTTTTGATAGTTTGCTTGAGCTTTCTATTTTTGAGAGGGATATTAATTTCCCACTAATGAAAGCTTTTTCCATTTCTACTTAGTTTGTCATTTTTCCTTATATTTAAAAGCTAAAATTTATAATTACTAATAGATTGAATCTGTTATTATAAAGTGATCTTATTTGTTTTTTGTCTAATATTCAAGTTTTATAACTTTACTTTGGTTAGTGTATTTTTGATACTTTGTTATAGTCATATTTTATTAGATTGTTTATTAGTATTTTATCTAGTCTTCTGGCTTCTCAGCCTCTCTCAATCACAGCATTTAATCTAAATGTTGTGTACTATACTGTAATTCAAGATATACATAACTATAGCAAATGTAGTTACAACATGTTACATTTGGATTTAAATCTGCCATCAACTGGCTGGCTGTGGTGGCGCGCAGCTTCAATCCCAGCCTTGAACGGGAGGCTGAGACTAGAAATCGCTTGAGTCCATGGGTTCGAGACCCACCTGGGGCAACATAGCAAGACCTAGTCTCAAAAGAATAGCTGGGTGTAGTGGTGCGTGACTATAATCCCAGCTACCCGGGAGGCTGAGACTGGGGATCACTTGAGTCCAGGGTACCCCAGGCAACATAGTGAGACCTAGCGTAAAAAAAAAATTGCCATCTTGCTTTGTCCTCTTTTTGTTCTCATGCCTGTTTATTTTCTTCTTTATTCCTGCATTCTTTTGTGTTGATCATTGTTACCTTTTCCCCCCTCTTCATTAAACCAGTATTAGTATATGGTTATTGTTATTTTAGTAGTTAACTTGGGGATTTCTACTAAAGTAACAGTTACCACGTTTTGCTTTATCTTCCTTCTTATGGGCAGTATAACATTTTTGAGTTTTAATTCTATTTTTACTCTCCTGTCTTGCATGCATAATAGTTGGGTAAATTTAAAAATTGCTGCTTATATGAAAGATAGAATGTAAGTAAAAAACAATCTAAATGCAATGAGTTTGGTGTAGAACATCTGAAGTTAATAGTGCTTAGTGTATATCCAGTACACCAAAATACTCAAATCTTGAATATGTGTATGTGGGGGAGGGAGGGAATGAACTGGGCTCAACAAGGGATAAAAAGTGGGAGGAGTCAGCATATTAAAGATTTTCAAATTATAGGAGTGGATGAAATCACCCAGGGAACAAGGCAAAACAAAGTATCAAAGATGACTAATTCTGTCAATAGTTTAATCTGCAGAATCAGTAAATTTGAAGCTATATCAGTATCAATTACCAAACTAAAATTGAATGGAAACATGATAAACAGAATTTTTTTAACCCACAGGATAACCAGTCTAATATACATATAATTTTTAAATTAATTTAGTCATTTTTGTTGTTTACATTATTGTATTCCCCAGAATTTGCCCTCCACCACATCACCCTTGACATCCCATCCCTGATTTCTCTCTCCTTTATTCCTCTCCCTACTGTATGCTTTTGTTCTGTTGTTAGCTTTTTTTGACTTTTTTGACCTTTTGTTTGTTTTCCCTACATTCCATGTATAAGTGAGGCTTATACATGGTTCTGTGTTTTTCTTTCTGACTTATTTCCGCTAACATGACTCCTTCTAAGTCCATCAGTGTTATAATGAGTGCATCATATTTGTCTTTTTTGATTGATGAGTAATATGCCATTATGCAAATATACCATAGCTTTTTCAATCATTTGTCAGTTTGGGGGCATTTGGGTTATTTTTAAATCCTGGCCGTTATAAATAGTGCTGCAATAAACATCCAAGTACAGGTGTCCTTTGAATTAGTGTTTTGGTATCCTTTGGGTAGAGTCTCAATAGTGAAGTTGCTGGATTGAATGATAATTCCATTTGCAGTAGTTTGAGGGTCTTCCACACAGCTTTCCATAGTGGCTGGAGCAGTTTGCGTTCCCACTAGCAGTTTAAGAGTATTCCTTTTTCTCCACATCCACACCAGCACTTGTTGTCTGGTTTTTTGTTTCTTTTTTTTTTTTGGGGGGGGGGCAATTCTGTTCTGGTGTAAGATGGTGTCTTATTGTGGTTTTGATTTGCATTTCCCTGATTATTAGTGATGTGTAGAGCATTTTTCATATACCTAGTGACCATATGTATTTCCTCTTTGATGAAATAATCTTTTTAGCTCTTCTCCCCATTTTTTGACTGGACTTTTTGTTTTTGTTAAGTTGTGTGTTTTTTGTGGACCTTTGATATCAGACACTCTTACCACTTGTATGGAGAGCAAAAAATTTTTCCTAATTGGTTGGATATCTTTTTGTTTTGGTTATTGTCTTTTTCACTGTACAGAAGTTTTTGTTTTGTTTTGTTGCTGAGACTAGGTCTTACTGTTTTGCCTGGGGAGCTACAGGCTCATGTTGCCCGGGGTACCACGGACCCAAGTGATTCCTAGCCTCAGCTTCCCAGGTAGCTGGGATTACAGGCATGCACCACCATGCCCAGCTATTTTTTGGGACTAAGTCTTGCTATGTTGCCCCGGGCTTGTCTCAAACCGGCAGACTCAAGCAATTCCTAGTCCCGGCCTCGCTTCATAGACTGCGATTAAAGGCATGTGCCACCGTACCTGGCCTCAGAAGCTTTTTAAGCATCTGTAGATGTGTCCAGAAAGATGCTTCTGAGGTGCAATTCTTGGAATGATTTGCCACTATTTTCCTCTATGTATTTTATGGTTTCAGGTCTTAACATATGTATTATTAAAAATTCCAAATATAAAGAGAGAAATGGATAGATTCTAAGAAATGAGTATCAGGTGTTTCTCTTTTTATTTTTTTTTTTGGTGAGAAAACAGTGATGTTTTGAGTGAAATAATGGAGTTTAAAGTGGTTCTTTTTTTTTTTTTTTTGAGACTAGGTCTCGCTATTTTTGCCATGGAACCGCTGGCTCTCGTTGCCCAGGGTACCACAGATTCTAGCAATCCCCAGCCTCAGCTTCCCAGGTAGCTAGGATTACAGGCACGCACCACCACACCCAGCTATTTTTTTGGAACTAGGTCTCGCTATGGGCCCCAGGTGGGACTCGAACCGCCAACCCTAACCCTGGCCGCTCATAGGCTGAAGCTTACAGGCACAAGCCTGGCCCTTAAATAGTTTTAGGGGCTGGGCAAGGTGGCGCACATCTTTATTCTTTTTATTATGATTATTATGATTATGATTATTATTTGAGACTAGGTCTCGCTATTTTTGCCCATGGAACCACAGACTCACAGACTCAAGGAATCCCAGCTTCAGCTTCCCCAGGTAGCTGGGATTATAGGCATACAACACCACGCTCAGCTATTTTTTTGGGAGTTGGTCTCACTATGTTGCCCCTGGTGGGTCTTGAACCACAATCCCCAGTCCGAGCAGTGACTCAGGCTGAAGTTTACAGACACGTGCCACTGTGCTGAACTTGACGCACGTCTTTTATCCCAGACTAGGGAGGGAGGCCAAGGCTAGGAATCGCTTGAGTCCGCAGGTTTGAGACTACCCAGACAACATAGTGAGACCTAGTCTCAAAGAAAAAATGATGGGTCCTGGTGGCACATGCCTGTAATCTCAACTAGCTGGCAGAGGCTGAAGATGGGGATCGCCTGAGTCCGTGAGATTGGGACTACCCCAGGCAACATAGCAAGAACTAGTCTCAAAAAAAAAATAGATAAATAAAGTGGTTTCAGGCATATAATATCTTAGGAAGAAATAAATTTTCTGGAGCAACTTAGACTTAAAAATACAACCTGATGAAATACCCCAAATAGAAGCTCGTAATCATAATTTCTCATTTTTATAGTTTCATTTTATTTAAACGTGTTACCTGTTCTGCAGCAAACTATTCCATTAACTGAACTTTTGGGAACCTATATTTATTCCTTATTTCTTGTGACTTGCTTGTAATAAATTTATATCCTTTTGGTAGGTAGTAATCTTTTTAACTCTGATTTTTTTTCTTTTCATTCTGTTGCTCTTAACCTGAGTTTTTAAGACCAGATGTGAATGTTTTTTGAGAGTATCTGTTATTCCCTCTGTCAGAACCCCTTTTCTATGATGTCTCCAATCCACTTTAAGGTTTTTGCTTAATGAGACTTCTTAAATTTAGCTCCCCCTTGTTTAAGCTCCTTTGTCACCTACATATCCTAAAGAAAGCCTTCATAGCTGTAGTTTCAGATTCAGAGTATAGTTGATTTTTGTTCTGTTTTGTTTCCTCCTTTGTGCCTTTTAAGGATTTGCTCTTCTTTCTATGGCTCCTACAGGGCAATAAAAATTGTGCTTTATATATCTGGTTGGTTGTTTTCCTTAACCTTGGTGGTAGGAATGGGAGATGTCACAATATCTAACTTGACATAAGTAAAATTAAACACTTTCTGAATGTTTTTAAGTTTTAAGACAACTGTTATTACAACCACCCACAAATTACCCCACCAAATTACCACTTGTGTTTAATCCAGCTTTTACTGGTAATACCACTAAATGCTATTTTTTAAAAAAAACCTTTTTTTCTTTAGATAAGACTGCTTCATAACATTAAACTTAAAATTCTACTAAGTTCATTTTTTGTCTTTTGTGTTTCTCATAGGATTATGTTGACAAAGAGAAGGCAATTGCCAAAGCATTGGAAGACCTCAGAGCCAACTTTTACTGTGAACTCTGTGATAAGCAATATCAGAAACATCAGGAATTTGACAACCATATCAACTCCTATGATCATGCACACAAGCAGGTGAGGAATTGCTAACAAAAAGAAAGATACTTAATTTATCATTATTTCATGAGTATATGAATTTTGTGAGCATACCAAAAAGCTTATTGACTATAGGTTCTTGTGTCTACCAGTTTTTTGTTGTTTTTTTTTTTTCTCAGACAACATTTGACTGACTTGATTTTTCTCACTGACAGAGTCTGGCTGGACATAGACTTCCAGGATTATATGTGAGCTTCATGAATATTTTTGGCTTTGATGATTTCTAAATTTAAATTTATATTTAAATTGGTAATTCAGCTTAGGATTACTTAGAGACTTTATTTCACTTCTTCCTCTTTCTAAACTCATGTTAACCTCAACACAGTTATCCTGAAGTGCGTGGTCGTCTCATCTTCTACATTAAGAATTCATACTTCACTGGCTACTGTTTCCTGTTAGAAAATAATTCTGTTATTCAGTATTTCTTGAAAGTTAGGTAAATCTTGAGAAAGAAAATAAAATTAGATTTGCCCTTAACTTTAACAAAAACTAATTGCGTGTGTTGAAAAGTTTGCTGAAAATTGAATTATACTTGCTTTGCAGTCTTTTTTCGCTGTTATTAATTGATAATAGAAGTTACTAGCATTACTGACTAGTTACTAGCATTAAAAAAGCAGTAATAATTCCCCTGCAGAATTTTAGGGGGAGGAAATTAGTCTTTTAAATCTATAGAACAGTTACTTACTAAAGAATTTTGGGCCATTTGATCTAGGGAGACTTAACAGAACTTGCTAGGTCTTTGGGCGTACAGTAGTTGCTTTTGTTAAACTTGTAAGATTTAGGAGCTTTACATCTTTGGACATTGTTTTAATATATCATCAGCTCTAGCCGGGCACCGTGGCTTATGCCTGTAAACTTCAGCCTGTGAAGCGAATGGGGCTAGGGATCACGGTTCGGTTCCCACCTGGAGCACATAGTGAGACCTAGTTCCAAAAAAATATAGCTGGGTGTGGTGGTGCATGCCTGTAATCCCAGCTACCTGGGAAGCTGAGGCTGGGGATTGCTTGAGTCTGTGGTACCCCGGGCAACATGAGCCTGCGGTTCCATGGGGCAAAAATAGCGAGACCTGGTGTCAAAAATAAATAATAATAATAATAATAATATATCATCAGCTCTGCTTGATTTGAAAGTGAGAACTTTAGAAAGCATATATGTACAAGACATATTGGCAGTTACACCTTCAAAGAATTGTCTAGCAAAAGAGAAGTGTTCTACAGTGAATGCCAGCAACTTTGCCAACTTTTCAGCATGTACATAATTCAGATTTTCACGTTAAAAATTAACAAAAATATTTAGCAAAGCTGGGCATGGTGACACGTGCCTATAAGCATCAGCCTATGGAGCACAGCTGGGATTGGGGATTGCAGTTTAAGTTCCATCCAGGGCAACATGGCGAGACCTAGTCCCAAAAAATAGCTGGGCATGGTGGCACATGCCTGTAATCCTAGCTACCTGGGAGACTGAAGCTGGGGATTGCTTGAGTCTGTGGTACCCCGGGCAACATGTTCCTGAGGTTCCACAGGCAAAAATAGCAAGACCTACTCTTTAAAAAAAAAAAAATTAGCATATAAATGCATATCTACCATTTTGAACTCTTGAGAATTTCTTCGATTCATTGTCTCTGGTAAATTTTTAAGCTCTTGAAGAAACTTTTAGACACCAGAAGAACATATAGAACATTTTTAGTTGATGAGATCATTTTGAGTAAAATATAGGAAACGTATAATTCAAGCTTGAATAATCTATCGATTTGATTTGCCTTTTAAGGGGGTGGGACCTGCCAAGCAAAATAGATTGAGAAATTAAATCCAAGCAAAAGTATAGAACTAATTATTTCATATTGACAATGTTAATGAATGGTAATGTTTTAATGATGTTGCTCTTTGAGAGTAGAAGTTGTTACACCTCTGGCTCATTTGAATTTGATGTGTTTATTTACTTATGTCCCTGTGTTAACTCAATTCTTCCACCATTTTTCTCTATTGCAATGAATGGTTTCCTACTTGGGGAGATTGTGTACTTCAGGCAACACTTGGCAATGTCTGGGGACATTTTTGGTCATCACATGTAAGAGAAGGGGGCTGCTAGCATCTATCTAGTGGTTAGAGGCCAAGAATGCTGCTCCTCATCCTGCAATGCACAGGGAAACCCTTGCAACAAAGAATACCTGACTCAGGTAATTCTCAGATTAAGAAACCCTGTTCTATTAGTTTCACTGCAAAATTTTTAAATATGTATGGACTTGTGCTGTCATTTGGCGTTTATTAGTTGGTACAAATCACTATAATTTTAAGTCCATGACTATATTGTAAACATTTACAAATTGCTCATCTATATGAAACCAAATATTTCTTTTTATATGCCATCAAAATGGAACTACCCGTTGAGGATATTTATAGAGAACTATTGGACTGATAACCATTAATGTAGACTAAATATGTGATCCCTGGTCTGGGAGAAAGTCTTTAGCTGTTATGATTAATGAATGCACGTAAGCTAATTTCTTTGATCAAAAGCCTATCATATGTATTTTTAAAAAGGAACAGATGTAGCATGAGTTTGTTGCTTTTTTTGGTGTTAGTGGCATGTCTTTTATTTGGTTGCAGTATAGGTTTTTTCATCATTCTTTATACTGCTGTCTTAGTGCAAATGGTAGAATCTTGAAAGACAATACTAAAAAATATATACTTTCAAAAAAGCTCACAGTACTAAATCTTTTATAATCCAACTTTCCCTGCACTTAGAATTTCTAAGGAATATTAATTGACCGTGGTACAGTAACTAAAGACCCCTTAGAAAGAAGTAGATCCTATTTTTCATTCCTCTTTAGTGGACATGGACTTACCATACAAATGGACCTACCATTTTCTAAATCAATATTCTAAAATCATAAAGACACCCTGTCTTATCTTCCAGGAAGGCACATAGGATTATTATGAATCTGAGATAATAGGTAAGTACATTCAAAGCTGTATTAGTAATCCCTAGTGTGCATTTTCCATCAAATTTCCATCGTTAAAATTTGCCAGAGAAATAATGTATAATGTTAGTAGTAAACACTAGTTTAGGCAGGATCTTGAACATACCCCTATCTTTGTTAAACACAAAAACGGACTGTTTGACGGTCACCTTCATTTGTGGTGATTTTTTTTTTTAATTTGTTGTTATCATGTGCTTCCCACATTCCCTAGTTCTCCGCAAGTTTTCCAAGATACTTTGTGAAGAAAGTCACTACTATATAAATACTGAGACTCAATTTAATGTTTTTTTTTTGTTGTTTTTTTTTGAGACTAGGTCTTGCTATTTTTGCCCGTGGAACTGCAGGCTCTCATTGCCTGGGGTACCACAGACTCAAGCAATCCCCAGCCTCAGCTTCCCAGGTAGCTGGGATGACAGGGGCATACCACCACGCCCAGCACTCGCACTGCGATCCCTAGCCCCTGCCGCTTCATAGGCTGAAGTTTACAGGCACGAGCCACTGTGCCCAGCTCCAATTTAATGTTTAAGGATGAGAAAGGTAGTTAGAAAGTTTGACTCAGCATTCTACCTATATCTGTGATAATTTCAGCATTCTTAAAGAGGTAACCCAATCTATAATTTTATTTTATGTAAGTTCTGATATGCCAGAGTGCTCAGTAAACATTGTCATTCATCTTCCCTTACCTTTGTTGATTTTAGCTGTAATTTAAAATCGAGTTAGCTGGGCATGGTGGCGCACACCTGTAATCCCAGCTATCTGGGAGACTGAGACTGGGAATCACTTGAGTCCATGGGTTCAGGACAACCCTGGGCAACATAGTGGAACCTGCCGGGCATGGTGGCTCGTGCTTGTAAGTTTCAGCCTATGAAGCGGCCGGGGCTAGGGATCGCGGTTCGAGTCCCGCCTGGGTCCCGTAGCGAGACCTAGTCCCAAAAAAATAGCTGGGCGTGGTGGCACGCGCCTGTCATCCCAGCTACCTGGGAAGCTGAGGCTGGGGATTGCTTGAGTCTGTGGTACCCCGGGCAACGTGAGCCTGCGGTTCCACAGGCAAAAATAGCGTGACCTACCAGTCTCAAAAAAAAACATAGTGGAACCTAGTCTCTTTAAAAAAATTTTTTTTTGAGTCTTAAGCATATTTCCATTCCTACCTCTTTTAAACATAAGCATATTTCCATTCTAATGAACATGACAGTGAAAACCATTTTCTTTAGCTTTTCATATGCCTTAAAATTTGAACTCCACAGAAAATTCTTTTTTTAGCAGCACAGTAATAGAGCCCTATTTTAGGACTTCTTTTCTTTCTTGGTGGATTCTTACGTATTCATGATTCTTCCAATCTTGTTCTTGTATTTATGGCAATAAGGATATGTCACCAATCTCTGGTACATAAAGAGGTTACAGATTGTTGCACACATGTTTTTGTCTGTCTTTTGAGGTCTTAGTTTATCCCCTTCTGTTTCTATTGCTTTCCAGTTTTTTGAAATGAGATTTTATATATAATTGAATTTCTGTTTATCTTCAGAAATAAAGTTATCTGAAAACACTGGGCTTACATTTCAACATAACAATTGATTCACCCTTATGAATTGTTGCTATCTCTTTAGAAAGGCATTTATTTGCTCCTTCTTCAGCTAGCTTCATCTTTTTTCTTGACCTGTATAAATCATGTTTTTGTTACCTCCTAAACTTCTCCAGTACTTGACTACGTAACCCTGACCTGTACCTCACCCTCCTCTCCATACCAGTTGCCACAGCTTCTGGTTGATTGACACCAAGGAAGCAGCACATTGACAAGCTACCTTCTTATTCCTCCTTAGTGTTAGGTCCAAATTCCTTTTAATGAAAACTGTCTGGGGTAGTCAGATTCAGTTATTAAACTCTGGTACTATAAAGCAACTTTAAGAAATCCCTTCAGGGCCGGGCATGGTGGCTCGTGCCTATAAGCTTCAGCCTGTGAAGCGGCCAGGGCCAGGGATCACGGTTCGAGTCCCGCCTGGGGCCTGTAGTGAGACCTAGTTCCAAAAATGTAGCTGGGTGTGGTGGTGCGTGCCTGTAATCCCAGCTACCTGGGAAGCTGAGGCTGGGGATTGCTTGAGTCTGTGGTACCCCGGGCAACAAGAGCCTGGGGTTCCACGGGAAACAATAGCGAGACCTAGTCTCAAAAAAAAAAAAAAAAAAATCCCTTATTTATAGAAAGAATAAAAATCCTTATCAAAGGAAAGACTACTTTTAACCTGCCTCCCCTTCCTACTTAAATAACTTCAGTATGAAAATTCCTGTACTTTTTAATATTTTTTAAAAGACTTTAAGTCTTTCATAGTTGTTTAATATCAGTGTCTTTTTAAGCCATAAAAGCTAAAGTGGTTTCTTGAGCTTTAAATGGTTGAACTGAAACATACTAGGTCTATTTTCACAGCCATGTTACTCTTAAACTGTATGTAATAGAATCTATTATTACTTGATAGTTAATTTTGTCTAAACTATCACAAATACAACTTGACAGCATCATTCACTATTGTATGTACCAAGGAAAAGAAATTTTAGAGTTTTTCTTGTTACTGAAAAATGAAACAAATTCTGAGTTGAAGTATTATTGAAGAAGTTCCTAGGGTGATAGAAGGAATGATCATTTTGGACTTTGAGTGAACTTTTTTCAAGTTTGAAATGTCACTATCTACTGATTGGATTTTTTTGCCTCTCAAGGTATTTTACTGTATTTAATCCTTTGTATGCTTGGTACATATAACATTGGGACAGCAAACATTTCATAACCAATTGGACATCTGGCAGGCAGGCCACTCAGAGTTGAAGAAATGCCATCTGGGATAATTTTTACTGTTTCTTTGATACTTGTTGGGGGAGGGTGCAAAAGTAAATTTTTAAAAAGATAGGGTTAGAGAAGATAACTCAACAGCTAAAATAAATAGGAACTGACCCTTCTGAGAAGTGAAACCAACTTGGATCAGATACCAATGAAGATATTACATAATACAATATGTGTTTATAGAATGTTTAGACTTAGAAAACTATAAATGGATTATTATAAAGATTTGAAACAGGTTAAGAAAATCATTAAGTACTTAACGAAACTACATCAAAAACGTTGATTTACAGAATACAATTCACTTCTGAAGATTATGCTTTGAGAGAAGGAAAGCAAGTATGAAGAAAAGATTTCATCTTAGGACTTGAGCACTTTGTAGTTTTATTTCATAACAGAATTATTCATAATGGCCTCATAGCAGAAACAACCCAGTGTCCAATTAATGAGTGGACAAAGTGTGATATATGCACACTATGGAATATTCTGCAATAAAAAGGAATAACTTACTGATAAATAGAACATGCATAAACCTTGGAAGTATTACGCTAAGTGAAAGAAACCAGTCTTTTAATAAGATCCATATTATATGATTTCATTTTAAGTAAATCTATAAATTGGATTAGGTGTTTCCAGGGACTGGGTAGACAGAGGCAGTGAAGAGTGCCAGTGGGTCTAGAGTTTCTTTTTGGGGGTAATGGAAGTGTTCAAAAATTTGATAGTGTTGATGGTTGCTCACCACTATACATAGGCATATACATGTGTGTATCTGGGAAAAAAAAACAGGCACACATGTTATGATTTAAGAACATACCAAAATATATATACCATACTTTTAAGACTTGCTGAGTTTCTGAACAAAACAAAGTATTTTTCGCTAATTTAATGACAAATTAGGTTGCTACTCATCTAATGTAATAGCCATTGTTTTTGTCAAAGAATTGGGTATGAATGGTAAGTATTGCCATAAGTGACTAATGATACTACTACTCTTGCCCTGTGAAAAGAATGTGTATTTTTCTTTTTTCTCTGATTTTTCTGAACTTCTATAATCACCAAATATTTCATATACTGTGTTACTAAATAAAATATTTAGTAATATTTACCAATTTACCAATACGAATGTATCAAAAGAATTTACATCTGCTGTCCCAATATCTTGAATTTCCTAAACCTCTCAGCTATAATCTTCCTTCCCTGAAAGAAGCTGACACTTCCTATGTTCTTTCTCCTCCTCTCACTCTGTTGTCTGGGTTGCCTCATCCAGAAGCATCAAACACTGAGACTTGAATCAGCGTGGCCTGACCAAGAAACAACTATAGTGCATGATTATTTCAACATTTGGAAAAGGAGAGGAAAACCACACTAATGTTACTATATGAGAGGCAAGAAATTGGATAAAAAGATATATATTTTGGGAATGCAGGACATAGACTCAGAGCTATGTTGACATAAAGAAAAAACTGATTGAGGATCAAAAGAGGCCAGATTATATTTAGCCAGAATGAGATTGAGGTGCAAATAGCCACCCCTTTTATTATTTCCTGTTTCTATTTATAACCAATAAATAATAACAAGTTTATTAACTACTCATTTTAAAACAGTAACCAGTTTGATAAGTGTCTGTTGCACATATCTTTTTTGCTATAGACAAAGGTATGTGCTCTACAGGATTAGTTGCAAAGACTAAACCTCAGTCCCTGTTCTAGAAGACTGATGTTATTCTCTGGTAGGAGAAATAAACCATGGATAATCCTGTGACCCTAAAGAGAGAAAAACCAGGTTTTTTTCTTCAGAGTTGAAATCCTGTTAGAACATGGAATTTTCAGTGACAAACAGGAAATGCTCTCTGCTTTAAACTATCTACTTTTTAAAGCCATTCCCTTCAAATGGAAACAGTAGGTCTTATTTAAATTGAAATAATCAGTTGAAATTCATTAGAAAGAAAAGTATACTGAATCAGATATAGACTTTAGTATCAACTTTTGTTTTGATAAAAGAATAATATTGTCAGGAGATAAAATATTTTGCTCAGCTGGGCGCAGTAGCTCGCGCCTGTAATCCCAGCTACTTCGGAGGCTGAGTCTAGGAATCACTTGAGTCGGCAGGTTCAATACTACCTCAAGCAGCATAACGAGACCTAGTCTCAATAAAATAGCCAGGCATGGTGGCGTGCACCTGTAATCCCAGCTACCTGGGAGACTGAAGCTAGGGATCACTTGAGTCCATGGGTTCAGGACTACCCCAGGCAAGATAGCGAGACCTAGTCTCTTTAAGGAAAAAATATATGTATATATACTTTGCTCAGATCTTTATTTGTTGTTCATGCAAACTATGCAGATCTCATTTGGTCCCCAGCTCACACACCATTTGCATTGAACAGTGCCACGCCTTGCTGTTGACATTTCACATTATAACAATGTGGGCAGATGTTTTATTATGGGTAAAAACGGTGAGATTTAGGAAACTCTCGTTCCCCTGCTTTAATTTGTTCACAGTTGAATAGTGGAACAGGAGTGAGTTTGTGTCTGGAGTAGACATTTTTCTGCCACCAAGTTGTTTTACGAACTAGAATGAGATATTTCCAGCAGTTTATTCTAAAGAGTCATATGTTGATGTGTTTTTAGAGCAGATGATCCGCTAAGTAGGTAGGTTATTTGTAAAGATATCCCCTCTAGTCTTTTGGGAAATATTATGGAAATTCCAGCTACTGTGTGCATTAAAATCAGTGAGAAAAATTTCTCCATACTTTTCTCTATCATAAATGCATAGTTTTTTCTTTTTTCTTTTTTTTAATAAACATGCTATTGGGTTTTTCAAAACAGAATCTTTGTACCCCTTCATTTTGAGTAGAGTCCAGTCTCCTTTTCTTGAGTCAGATACTTTCCAACTAAACATAATATGCTTTAGTAATTTAATAGATAAATTTATTATCAGGCTGGGCACAGTGGTGCATGCCTTTAATCCCAGCCTAAGAAGGGAGGCCAAGACTAGGAAATCACTACGGGTTTGAGACCTGCCCCAGGCAACATAGCGAGCTCTAGTTTCAAAAAAAATAGCTGTACGCGGTGGCGCACGCCTGTAATCCCAGCTACCTGGGAGGCTGAGACTGGGGATCACTTGAGTCTGTGGTACCTGGACAACACAGTGAGACCTAGTCTCAAACAAACAAAACACAGTATATCAATCAACTCTGCAGAAAGCATAGTCCATAGTTATCAGAGATGAGGATAGTAGCTTTGGAGTCAGTTTAAATAATTATGTCCATTTAGGCTATATCCCAATTTGGAGTCTAGCTTGTATTCTTATGTTTGGTATGGAATTTGCTCAGTCTTTGAAGAGTTTTTGAATTGATGCACATCTGTAATTTTTGGTGTCTTTACATGAGCTCTGTCTCTTCTCTGACAGAGTAGTAGTCTCTGTTCCTCTTTAGACGGGAATTGAAAGTATCACAGGAAAAATTCCATTTGTGCAGTAAGTGAAAAATGAGTTTTTTGATATGAAACAGACAACTTTGGAAAAAAGACTGAAAATAGAGTCCTGTGCCTATGCAAAACTTATTTTTTGGTAAAAATTTCAGATATTTCTGGAGTTTTTTTTTTTTTTTTTTTTTTTTTTTTTTTTTTTTTTTTTTTTTTTTTTTTTTTTTTTTTTTTTTTTTTTTTGGTCATTTGACCTAATTTTATTCAGAAGGGGCTTACTAGCTTTTTTGATCCTCTAAAGAATGTTTTCCTTACTGTATGAGAGTAATAGTGAATGAACCCATATTAAATAAAACAAATATATTCTCTAGTAGAACATGAAAATATCTCATATCAGCCTTTTTTATAGGTGGTAAAAATGGATTTGGGGGGGAAATAAAAGGATCCATTTTTTAGGTCAAATTATTCAAACATTTACCAGGCTATCTCTGTAGATTTTAGTAGTACTCTATACACTTCAGGTTTGATTACAAAAATAAGGCAGCCAGGCATGGTGGCACATGCCTGTAATCCCAGTTACCTGGGAGGCTGAGGCTGAAGATCACTTGAGTCCGTGGATTCAAGATAACCCTGGGCAACATAGCGAGACCTAGTCTCTTAAAAAATAAAAAATAAGGCATCATCCCTTCCCCAAATAAAGAGGAAGATCAACTTTAAACAAACTTTGCATACTGTTTCTACGTTTATTCTGACCCTTAATCTCATAAATCTGTTACTAGATAGCCCTGTTTTTCTAATGAGAGAACTGGAGCTTAGATTAGACCATTTGACTAGTAAGTAATGGGTTTGAATCCACATTTTTCTAACTGGAGCTTTACACATACTGCTGTTCTGAAAGACAGGAGTATTAGTGAAAGCACAATATGGTTGACTTAAGTGAGAGATAAGATAAAGCAATACACAGTTCAGAAAAGAAGAATCCTGTCTTTTTCATGGATAGTCCTACTTTCCTGTGAGGGGAATTTTAATTTGACCTAGGAGAGACAGTGAAGTTTGACTTTTTGTCATTAGAACACCCTCATCTGAGAGACTTCATGTATCCATTTTGGATTTGGGTGAATTGCTATACCGTCTCTAAGGTTTGGTTTAGAATTATGGGATTGGGCCAGGCATGGTGGCCTGTAAGCGGCAGCCTAGGAAACCACGGCAGGGGCCAGGGATCGCAGTTGGAGTTCCACTTGGGGCAATGTAGCAAGACCTAGTTCCCCCCCTCCCAAAAAAAAATAACTGGGCATGGTGGCATGTACCTATAATCCCAGCTACTTGGGAAGCTGAGGCTGGGGATTGCTTGAGTCCATGGTACCTTGGGCAACATGAGCCTGTGGTTCCACAGGCAAAAATAAAGCAAGGCCTCGTCTCAAAAAAAAAAAAAAAAAAGAATTATGTGGTTCCCAGTCTTGAGACCCCATACCTGACCATATGTTGTAAAAGTGATTGTCGAAGTGTTTGCTATACCAAATAGAGTATCAGAGTAGTTTGCCTAGAAGGGACTGCAGTTTGGATGTTTCAGTGGCATTATGTTTTCTCCCCTCCCTCCCTCCAAACATACTGTGGTAGGAACTTGAGGTGTAGGGTGTCTTCTAAGATGATGTGAACATAGTCCTGTCCCTTCAACTTCAAGGATGCGCCAGGTGCCTATGAAATAGTTGGAAAGCCTACTCTCTGACTTAGCCTAGGAACTTATATAAACTGCTCATTTTATTGGTAATTAACTACTAAAAATGGTAAAATATTTTTAAGTAGGGAAGAAATGATTAAGCATGGGGAAATTTTCCAGGCTTGCAGGATGGTTAGGGAGAAGATGGCAGGTAGGAGAAATACTTATATTCTATTTAGATCTTAGCTAGAAAATCTGTTAAGTGTTTTATAACTAAAAATAATATGATAGGCCGGGCACGGTGGCTCGTGCTTGTAAGCTTCAGCCTATGAAGCGGCCGGGGCTAGGGATTGCGGTTGGAGTCCCACCTGGGGCCCGTAGCGAGACCTAGTTCCAGAAAAATAGCTGGACGTGGTGGTGCGCGCCTGTCATCCCAGCTATCTGGGAAGCTGAGGCTGGGGATTGCTTGAGTCTGTGGTACCCCGGGCAACGAGAGCCTGCGGTTCCACAGGCAAAAATAGCGAGACCTAGTCTAAAAAAAAAAAATAATAATAATAATATGATAGACCCCCATTCTCAGAAGGAGGAAGTTGAAGTTAAATGTTAATTTTAAATAGTCTTAACTCTTGAAGTGGTTTTTATAAATACCTGAATTCTGGGCAGCCAGCTTGAGGAAAATAGTTGCCAACTTTCAGTTATTTGAACTTCCCCAGAATAAAGGTAAATAAAAATAAGATGATCTGCTTTTCAGACAGCAGTGAACTTTAGTCCTAAGCTTCTGTGACCATTTTTTCTGAACTATAGATAGTTCTATTTTTCTAGAGGAATTATTGCTGTGTCAGTCTGTGTGTACGTACACATATGTGTTGTACAACTGCTTTACTTCCCTGCCCTTTTAGAGTTGTTGGCTTTGTCCCTGATTGTTCACTATAATAGTTTGCAGATCCACTAAGAGAGCTTGTGTAGTAATGCTTGCTTTATTTTTTTTTTCTCTTCCACTCTTGTTTTATTTTTACTTTTTTTTCTTTGTGATGTGACATTTTCAGCTGATGTATTGAAAGCAAATCCTTCTAATTTGGGAGTCCAGATCACAAGAGTGAGTTTTTCTACTAGTGTCTTTAGTTGTATATCTTTTTTTTTGTGTGTGTCTTTCTATTCTCTTTCCCTCCCGATTCAAAAATATTCAAAACATTTTTCATAAATTTTAGAAGAAAATTCCTATGTCTGTTGAACATCGTGCCTTCCCACAAAGCAATGTCCACTTTATATTGGGTCAAATTCCTTTTCCCAATGCTGTTGTAAAAACGTAGGCTAAATGTATGTTTTGTTTTGTTTTGTTTTTTTAATATTTAGTGTGTTGAAAGTAATTTTAGATTTGACTTTTATGCAAATAGATCTTTCTGGATTTTGTCATCAGTGTGTCATGGCACTGTTCATTTTTGGTTGTCATTTTGTTTTAAGGAAAATTATATAGTAGTTTTGAAGAATAAAAGACTCATTCTTTTACCAGGGTTTTGAGCACTTGTAAATACTTTGACTTAACTGTATTCTTCCTCCTCGTTCCCTGGATGTTCCTCTCAGGGCTATGAAGGAATGAAAAGTTTATACATATTACTCTCTAATTTCAACAGACTGATCAGATCAATGTGATCAGACTGGTGAGCTCTGGACATGCTAGCATTGGAAGATGGTTTGTTTGATAGTCACAGGAAAACTTGATGCTGAAAAGAAATAAGAGCACCTTTTTATGGTGAATAAAGGTGTGTTTTCTATTTATAAGTTCTGATGCAAAGAACTTCCCCATGTAAGCTGTACATTGCTTTTTAAGGTCTTACACCTGGGTACTTTTCTGTACTTAGCTTAACCCCTTTCTGTTCTCTTTTGGCTTATGTTATTAAAATTTATATCATGTTCTGTTTGTCTAGTTTTGCATCTGGGAAGAGCAGGTGATTAAATAGTTCCTTTTTTTTTTTTCCTCCTAATGTTCTGAAATATGTTTATTGCTTCTGAAATCATTTTATTTTGCCCAGTGAAGCAAATGGTATGCTGTCCTAATTAGAAATGCAGATAGTTTGCAAGTGTTTTATCCAAAGTAATGAAGCATTGTGTTTTCAATTACCATAAGGGAGTATAACAGTGTTCTACAGTAACCATTCGATTGAGGGTAAATACCTTAAAAGGCCTTGCTGTTAGAACCCCCAAATTATTCTAAATCACCCACCCTCTGTTCTTTTTTCTGTTACCTCCAGAGATTGAAAGATCTCAAGCAAAGAGAGTTTGCTCGAAATGTCTCTTCAAGATCCCGCAAGGATGAGAAGAAACAGGAGAAGGCCCTTAGACGACTCCATGAGTTGGCAGAGCAAAGAAAACAAGCTGAATGGTGAGGCTGTTTTCTCTGAGGCTTGTACAGATAATTGCAGTCTTTAAGATTTACATAAAGAATTAGGAATTTTTAACAGATCCTTCTTTCAAGCTAAAAGCACATCTGTGCTTAAAGTTTAATACACTATTTAAGAAATGGCACTTTGAGGCTGCATCCTACTATCTGTGTGGCCTCAGTTATCTAAATGTTACCCTCATTTTCCTTATCTATAAGATGAAGACAATAATAACAATTAGAGTTGTAAGGGGCAATTAAATTCTAAAAGCAAAAATATTTATAAAAGAGTGATTAGTACATGTAATGTGTTGAATAAGTTATACAACTATTATTATTTCATTCTCTGACATTCTTAGTAGAAAATGCATGTTACAGTATTGTATTTTATTTAAAACTTAGTTTAAAAGGCTATTAAAAGTTATTTAAATTCAAAAGTTATTTAACTAAATTACTTAAAATTTTGTTAAAAACTAGATCTAGATCAGCTGGGTATGGTGGCGCGCACCTATAATCTTAGTGTTAAGAGGCAAAAGGTCAAAGATTGCTTGAGTTCGCAGGTTCGAGACTACCCCGGGCAACATAGCGAGACCTGGTCTCGAAAAAGTGGTTGGGTGCGGTGGCAGGTGCCTGTAATCCCAGCTTACCTGGGAGGCTGAGACTGGGAATTGCTTGAGTTCGCAGATCAAGACTACCCTGGGCAGATACATACATACATACACACACGCATACTACTAGATCATAGATTTAAGTGTTAATACTTTTCAGTAGAGCTGGGTTTGGTGGTGTGGACCTATAATCCCATCTATTTGGGAGGTAGAGGCTCGGAATCACTTGAATCCATGGGTTTGAGACAACCCCGGGCAACATAGCAAGACCTAGTCTCAAAAAAATAGCTGAGTGTGATGGCATGCGCCTGTAAATCACAGCTACCTGGGAGGCTGAGGCTAGGGATCACTTGAGTCTCTGGGTTTGGGACTACCCCAGGCAACATAGTGAGGCCTAGTCTCTTTTAAAAAAAAAAAAAAAAAACTTTTAGTAGTTAGCTCTTTAAAAAAAAACCTTATTTTTCTTCTTGAGTATTCTCGTTAATATTCATTCCTGATTCTTGCTATTAGTTTAGGGTTGGTATTTAACCTTAGGTGAGTTTACTCCTTTTAGGGCTGAATCTTGAAGCAACTAGACTCTAGGGAGTCTTTGAGCATCTAAAGATTCATAAGCTGTGTTCCTCAATTATTAGGACTTAGACCCCTATGTCTGTTTTTAATGACTAACCAGGACCAGAGGAAGGAACTAGTTACAGTAGATCTATTATTGGTTAGGTATTAAAAGTTTATAGTCAAGTTGGGACCAGAATACAATTTTCTGGACTTACAAAGTTTATTTTTGTCTCTGGGTCCTTTTTTTTTTTTTTTAACTTGTGTTGTAGAGGAATAGGGGAGGAAAATACCTAGTTTTGAAACAAACTATAAACTCTGATATTTAATTAAACTGCCAGCAAACTGATTCTGATTCCTTTAACAGGCCTTTATTTAGTAAACCAATTCCTTTGGGGTATATTGCAAAGTATAACCTTTAAAAGTGTATACCATGGCTGGGCATGGTGGCTCGTGCTTGTAAGCTTCAGCCTATGAGGCAGCTGGGGCTAGGGATCGTGGTTCGAGTCCTGCCTGGGGCCTGTAGCGAGACCTAGTTCCAAAAAAAAACAGCTGGGCGTGGTGGTGCGCGCCTGTCATCCCAGCTACCTGGGAAGCTGAGGCTGGGGATTGCTTGGTACCCTGAGCAACGAGAGCCTGCGGTTCCACGGGTAAAAATAGCAAGACCTAGTCTAAAAAAAAAAAAAAAAAGAGTGTATACCAGATCATTGTCTAGTTCACAACATACATGTTTCTCTTTGGAGGTGACTTTTAGTTCAAATAAATAGTTAAAAGACAAATGACTGAGTACTGTCTTAAAAGAATAAAAGATTTTGATCCACTATCAGGTAGTTCATTGTCCTAAGAGTACTATAGGATGCCATAGTATTATTGAAGTAACATGGCAAAGACTAAGCAAGAAATAAAAATAAATCCCTTCTTAATTCAATCTGAGGGTGTCTTTGCAGAGGGATAACCTCCATTACACATTGAGTGCTCCTTTTTCTATCCAACTCTTACTGGGTTATTGTCTTCCAATAGCAGAAGAGTTCAGATGGCAAAGAATACCACTTATCCAAATGTATATATTCCCTATGCTTTGGACAGCTGGTGTCAAGGGTTCAGAAGACATCTAAATAGATATCTAATTCCATTCAGTTTTTCAGTTTGGATTGAGAGATAATTGTTCAAAAGGTTACTAAAAAATTTAATACACCTCGTTATTCAGAAGATTGTTGGTAGCGTCATGATCATTACGTAGAATGCCCATAAGGTATCACAAATCCAAAGCAAATGTTCAGGTTTGGTGCCCAGGAGAGGGGCACAGATTCTTAATTATAAAACAGATGTTTTGGGGTTTCTGTGTTTATCTGAGAGATTATGTACTTTTTAAAAAATGAAATTACAAAACAATTTAAACTGAATGAAGTACAACCTTTGAGTAAATATTCAGTCATATGTTGATAGTATACTATTGGGTAAAGGATACAGTACAAATGGATACAGTACTAGTGGACTCTATCAGTGTTAATGATGGATTATTTAAATTGCGTGATAAGCCTCACTTTTTGTATTTCTTAGACAGCTTAGGAAGAAAAGCAGTAACTAACTAGCCCTAGGAATTAAGCTTCATAAATTAACATGATTAGACTGCCTAACATCCATTCACTAAGGAAGTTCCCATGATTAGCACAGGGGTAGGAAGTGACTGTAGCTGTGTCTTTGGCTCTGAACTGTGAACATCAAAGTATTTTATAAAATTTAAGAAATAGCCCCCAAATAAATAATAATCCCCTAAACCTGTTTGTTGTTTTTTTGTTTGTTTGTTTATTTTTCATTTTTCTAAATTACAGTGCACCTGGAAGTGGTCCTATGTTCAGACCAACCACGGTGGCTGTAGATGAAGAAGGTGGAGATGATGATAAAGATGAGTCAGCTACGAACAGTGCCACAAGTACAACAGCTGCTTGCGGCCTGGGATCTGAATTCTCCACAGATAAAGGAGGCCCTTTCACTGCAGTACAAATCACTAATACCACTGGACTGGCACAGGCTCCTGGGTTAGCCTCCCAAGGCATCAGCTTTGGCATTAAGAATAATCTGGGGACCCCATTGCAAAAGTTAGGAGTGTCATTTTCCTTTGCCAAGAAGGCACCTGTTAAACTTGAATCAATAGCATCAGTTTTCAAGGATCATGCAGAGGAAGGGACCTCTGAAGATGGAACGAAAGCTGACGAAAAGGGTTCTGATCAAGGACTGCAGAAGGTTGGAGACTCTGATGGTAGCAGTAATCTTGATGGTAAAAAAGAAGATGAAGATAATCAGGATGGTGGGTCCCTTGCCTCAACATTATCTAAATTAAAAAGAATGAAACGAGAAGAAGGAGCTGGGGCTGCAGAACCAGAGTATTATCACTATATCCCCCCAGCACACTGCAAGGTAAAGCCTAATTTTCCCTTCTTACTCTTTATGAGAGCTAGTGAACAAATGGAAGGTGATAATAATACACATCCAAAGAATGCCCAAGAGAGCAAAAAAAGCAGTTCTCCCAAGCCTAAAGGTTGTATCAAGGTGCCAGCAAGCCAAGGAGCAGAAAAGACAATTAGTGAAGTCTCTGAGCATCCGCTGGAAATCAGTGTGGCTGACAGACCTTCCGAGCCTGGAAGCAAAGTGGAGACAAAGAAGGCCTCAGGAGGGGATGTCAGTGAGCAGAGTGTAGATAGTCAAAGTCAGAAGGCTTCAGAGATCCAAGTGTGTGAGTCAAACCCTTCTAAAGAAACTTCTCAGGGCACCTCAGCAGGAAAAGAAAGCCAGGAAGGACCCAAACATCCTACTGGCCCGTTCTTCCCAGTTTTGAGCAAAGATGAAAGCACTGCCCTCCAATGGCCATCAGAATTACTAATTTTCACCAAGGTGGAACCCTCTATTTCATACAGTTGTAACCCTTTATACTTTGACTTTAAACTTTCAAGGAACAAGGATACCAGAGCTAAAGGGACAGAAAAACTAAAGGATATAGGAGGTTCTTCAAAGGACCATCTTCAAAGCTTTGATCCTGGTGAGCCAAATAAAAGCAAGGAGGGGCCCGAGAATGTAGAGCATGCCTCAGGAGCAAGAATGGATGCATCTGCTTCAGGCTCTGCCTGTAGCAGTCTGAATAAGCAGGAACCAGGGGGCAGCCCCGGGTCAGAGACAGAAGACACAGGGAGAAGCCTTCCTGGCAAGAAAGAACGATCTGGGAAGTCCCACCGACACAAAAAGAAAAAGAAGCACAAAAAATCCACCAAACACAAACGAAAACACAAGATTGACTCAGAAGAGAAGAGCTCAAAGACGGAGTCTGGGGAAAAGTCTAAGAAGCGCAAGAAAAGAAAACGAAAGAAGAATAAGTCATCTGCACCAGCAGATTCTGAACGGGGACCCAAACCAGAACCCCCTGGAAGTGGTAGCCCTGCACCACCAAGAAGACGTCGACGAGCTCAAGATGATTCCCAGCGGAGATCCCTCCCGGCTGAAGAAGGGAGCAGTGGCAAAAAGGATGAAGGTGGGGGCGGCAGCAGCTCTCAAGATCATGGTGGGAGAAAACACAAAGGTGAACCACCTACTTCATCTTGCCAGCGAAGAACTAACACCAAACAGAGTGGCCGGTCCAGCCATCGGAGTCGACCCAGTAGTGGAGATGAAGATAGTGATGATGCCTCATCACGCCGGCTGCACCAGAAGTCTCCATCCCAGTACAGTGAAGAGGAGGAGGAAGAGGAGGAAGATTCAGTCAGTGAACATTCTCGTAGCCGCTCTCGGTCTGGTCGCCGTCATTCCTCGCACCGTTCTTCCCGGCGATCTTACTCAAGTAGCTCAGATGCTTCTTCAGACCAGAGCTGCTATAGTAGACAGCGCAGTTACTCTGATGACAGCTATAGTGACTACAGTGACCGATCACGAAGGCACTCCAAGCGCTCTCATGACTCTGATGACTCAGATTATGCCAGCTCCAAGCACCGGTCCAAACGGCACAAATATTCATCATCCGATGACGACTATAGCCTCAGTTGCAGTCAGTCCCGGAGTCGGTCTCGGAGTCATACCAGGGAGCGGTCAAGATCCCGGGGCCGGAGCCGCAGCAGCAGTTGTAGCCGGAGCCGGAGCAAACGAAGAAGCCGCAGCACAACAGCTCACAGCTGGCAGCGGAGTCGGAGCTATAGCCGGGACCGCAGCCGGAGCACCAGGAGCCCTTCCCAGAGATCAGGGTCCAGGAAGGGGTCATGGGGTCATGAGAGCCCTGAGGAGAGGCGTTCTAGTCGTCGAGACTTCATTCGCTCTAAAATCTACCGTTCCCAGTCTCCCCACTATTTCCGATCAGGCCGGGGGGAAGGGTCCGGAAAGAAAGAAGATGGCAAAGGAGATGATGGTAAAGGGTCGGGCCCACCCTCCCAGAACAGCAGCGTTGGTGCAGGAAGGGGGTCAGAAGGTGACTGTAGCCCTGAAGACAAGAACTTTGTTACCGCCAAACTGCTGTTGGAGAAAATCCAGTCCAGGAAGGTAGAGAAGAAAGGCAGTGTGAGTGAAGAAGTGGTGGCCACCCCTAGTAAAGCTGGACTCAAGCTCAAAGACCCCCCACAAGGTTACTTTGGACCCAAGCTACCCCCTTCTCTTGGCAACAAGCCTGTCCTTCCACTGATAGGGAAGCTCCCAGCTACCCGAAAACCCAACACCAAGAAATGTGAAGAGTCTGGTTTAGAAAGGGGAGAAGAGCAAGATCAGTCAGAGACAGAGGAAGGACCTCCAGGGAATAGTGATGTACCATTTGGACATCAGTTCCCCTCAGAGGAAACCACTGGCCCCTTATCAGACTCACCCCCAGAAGAGCCAAAGTCTGAAGAAGTTACTGCTGATCATCCTGTGGCTCCACTAAGCACCCCAGTGCACTCTGACTGCTATTCTGGGGACCCAACCATCTCCCATAACTACCTCCCTGACCCCAGTGATGGGGATACCCTAGAATCCTTGGATAGTGGCAGTCAACCAGGCCCTGTAGAATCCAGCTTGCTGCCTCTTGCCCCAGACCTTGAGCACTTCCCCAGTTATGCACCTCATAGTGGGGAGCCTAGTATTGAGTCAGCTGATGGAGCTGAGGATGCTTCATTGGCCCCCCTAGAGAGCCAGCCCATCACCTTCACCCCTGAGGAGATGGAGAAGTACAGCAAGCTCCAACAGGCCGCACAGCAGCACATCCAACAGCAGCTTTTAGCCAAGCAGGTGAAGGCTTTTCCAGCCTCCGCTGCTCTGGCCCCAGCCACTCCAGCCCTGCAGCCCATCCACATTCAGCAGCCAGCCACTGCCTCTGCCACCTCCATCACAACTGTTCAGCATGCCATCTTGCAGCATCATGCAGCAGCTGCTGCCGCCGCCATTGGCATTCACCCCCATCCTCATCCCCAGCCACTTGCCCAAGTACATCATATTCCCCAGCCTCACCTGACTCCCATTTCTTTATCCCACCTCACTCATTCAATCATCCCTGGCCACCCTGCCACCTTTCTTGCTAGCCATCCCATCCACATCATTCCTGCCTCAGCCATCCATCCTGGACCCTTCACCTTCCACCCTGTCCCACATGCTGCCCTCTACCCTACCCTGCTTGCCCCAAGGCCTGCTGCAGCCGCTGCCACTGCCCTCCACCTTCACCCATTACTTCACCCCATCTTCTCAGGTCAGGACCTGCAGCACCCTCCCAGCCATGGCACATGAGTTGGGGGGTGAGAGCCCAGGTAAAGCCAGAGAAGGTGACCCATAGACGTTCCCTAGGGGGTGTTGAGCCATTGATACCAGCAGTAGAAGCTGGGGTGGGCAATGTCAGCCAAAGATTCGAAATTTGGCTTGTGGGATGGTTTCAGATTTGTTGCTTTGGGCTTACTATCAGGGATTTTTTTTCCCCTTCCCCTGTCTGTCGTGCCCCTGTCCCGCTGTGTCTCTAAGCTAGGGGACACCAATAAGTGCTACCCACCCACTCTGGCAACATCTCCAAACTGTCAAGTTTAGATACTTCCCTTCTTCCTCTACCTTTTATCTTCTGCTCTTCCATCTTTAAATTTTGAAATATTTTCTATTTTTGGCCAGTGAGTTGTCCATCTGGTCTTGCCTTGTCAGCATCTTTGACTATCTCTTGGTGACCTTATGCTATCCTGGATGAGGTGGAAAGGGGGTCTGACCTGGAGCCAGATGCTACTCGGGCTGTTATTCAGTCTACTTCCCACACAGAGAGCCACACATTTGGCACTGTTGTCCCATGTCCCTCATTCCAGAAGAGACATCTACATATCCCAGAAAAGAAGAGCTATCTTGAATAGAAGCTGTGCGGAACTCAGAGTCGCCTGTGTACCTTCCCACAAAGGAGCTCAAGTGTCTGAAGGGTGTGTTTTCTTCTGTCATGTTGATGTTTCCTTCTTAATTTATAGGATTTTTTAATGTAAAAAATTGCACTGAACTCTATAAACGTAAATGCTGCTTTTTGTAGCTCATATTAAAAAAAGTTCCATATTTGTAGTATACTGCAATAATATTTTTTACATTCAGCTCTTTAAGTGATCCTTGTTCTGGTGGCTTTGTGTAAATATGTTTGCCCTAGTTGAATTAAGAAACTTTAAAGGTTATAAAGTGGAAACAAAAAAAAATAAAGTATTTGTTTTCTGCTAGATGCAAAAATGACTAAGCATGTATATTTTATCAAGCTCATGTATTTTTCGAAGTTAGGAACTATAAAAATGTTAAAACAAGGGAAACACTGTTTGACCTTTTTTTTTGCTGGGACAGAATCCTTAGTAATTTGCAGCACTGGGATTTTTTAACCTGATGGGCAGCAGTCGGGTGGTGTCAGATGCATGGTGCTCAGTTATGACAGTCTCATGTGCTTTGCTATTTTCGACAGAGAAACAGGAGGACCCCACAGAGGAAGAGGGAGAGATTGAGAGCTTTTTTCTCTGAAAGCAGTGAAATTTTAGAGTGATTGTCTGGGGGTCCTGGGTTTCCTGGGTGCCTTGTTCCAGGCAGTCAATTTGCCTTCCTACTATTTAGCCCCCTCTGACAATTTTTTTTAATGTGCCTTTTGGGTTGGCTAGAAACTACAGTAGAACTAGATGGGAGGATGATAGAGTTGAGGTAATTTTCTTCCTCCTTTTTGGGGGAGGTGAGCACATTTATAGATACTGCATATTCTTTTGCTTCATAGTTCCATACCTTTGCCCAACTTAGATTAAGCACTAACAAATAACTTTTTCCCTCTCATGTCACCCACCAGAGTAAATACCACCTCAGTTCCTTCCCTCTTGCCTTTCACCCACGCGCTCAGACCTGATTAACACACTGACCCAAAGGTGAACATACTGCAGATCTCATCTTTGATGTAGGTAACAGTTCCCTGTTTGGCATCTCCCTACTTGTTCCTGTGACTAGAATTGGTTGGGTGGTCATCTGACAGGAGAAACAACCCACACTTACCTGGGCCAAGGCTCTGTTCTGCTTTTCTTCTCAAATTCTAAGACAGGCAGACAAGTTTCCTGATTTAGCCTCTTACAGTTCAGTGCTCCTGAACTCACAAGCGTTCCTTTTTTGACAGGTTGTACTGGAAAAATGAAATCATCTGAAGTGAAGGGATTCATCTTTCTTTGCTTTCAGCCCATGTATATATTTAAAACTACAGTGTTAACATTTTTGTGCTGCTTCCCTTTAGCTTGTAGATTGAGCCATACTGTGGCTGCCTCTCTGCCTTCCTGGGGGCAGTTTTCTTTGACTTCCAGAATAGCGATTTTAAAACTTAAAAAAATAACCTTACTTACAAGCATTACAGATTGTATTTAACTTTATCACATATGATAGAGATATATATATATATATATGCTGTAAAATTAGGGAAAGGAACTTTCTAATAAACCAATGATTTGTGGAAACTTAGAGTCTGTCGTGATTGTTGCTCCATCTACTCACAGAAGGAATGGAGCTGTGGGTTATAGATAATATCTTTAAAAACCAAGAAGTTCTTTCTTGTCTACCTGTAGTTATGGTGTTCAGGATGGTGCTTCTCAACACTTTGGCTGCCCAAGTAAAGGGGTGATGATCATGGATGTGGGACAAAGTAATAGTGAAGCTTCAGCCTTAGTTTGGTATCTTGGAATGTATACCTTTGTTCCAATCTTTCCCACAATTTTCTGTTTCTTCCCTTTTCACAATCTTCAATAGAATGTTTGGCATGTTTGTGCTCATTAAATGGGCTTAGAATTTCTGACTTTGATTTTTAGGATAGTATAGGAACTTCATGCAAGACTCATCTGCCTGGCCTTTGCCCTCCAGAAGGAATTTTGTAAACAAGAACCAGCCTTGAATTAGTCTCAACCCTTTAATTCCACTACAGTGCATGAGGACTGCCAGGTATAAGGAAGTTTGTGCTAGTGAGTAGATAAAAGCTTCCAATCTTGTTTGTAAACACTGCAGAATACAAGGGAAGTTTAGCATCAAAAATTAACCATAGATTTGTAGTGATAAGTTAGTTTCCTGTTTAACCTTTGAGGAAGAAGTATTACAATCAATGTCTGTTTCTTTCCTGCTCTTATAAAGCTGTGTTCTCCCCTTGAGAGAAACCAGTTTGAACTTTGGATTGAATGCTGAGCTCTTGCCTGTTTTCCTTAAACAGAAAAATCCCTGCCTAGAAAGGAAAAATAGAAAAATTAAAGTGATTTTGAATTAGTAGAATTTTACTTGTTGGCTGATTTTAGGCCAGGTATGGTTTTTGTGCAGGCAAGATGTTGAGTGAGAGGTCAGCTCTGTAGAGGATGCTGTGTGAAGGTATGAGCAGCTGCATGATTTCAGTAGGGCTTCTACCTGCCTCAGCCTGGTCTTGAAACCTGGAATAACCCCCTCTATAGCCTGGGTGACCTTGTCAGTTTTCATTCTTATTTGTCAGAAAAACCTTCCCCATCCCCATATGATTCATGTCTGAATTACTGCATTTCTCTGCCTTGCCTTCCTGTCCCATCGACTTACTGACTTCAGAATCTCAGTACAATTCATTTTGTTTTCACTGTCTCCCAATCCAGTTGTAACAGAGGATAAGGACTGGTTCTTGTGTTTCCTCTTTGCCTTAATACCTTAGGCTGTCTTACCTAGAGTTGACTATCTTGTAAGTACTGATTATATGTTCAAGGAAGAGGAGAGAAATGTAAAATATCATTAACTGAACATCAGGTTTTAGCAAGGAGACATTCAAAGATGTTAAATTTTCCTCTACACATCAGCTAGTTCAGTGGCAGGAGTATAGTAGAAGCTCAATACCTGTTGAAAAAGGCCGGGCACGGTGGCTCGTGCTTGTAAGCTTCAGCCTATGAAGCGGCCGGGGCCAGGGATCGCGGTTCGAGTCCCGCCTGGGGCCCGTAGTGAGACCTG